>JAVRKA010000353.1:0-151944 GCA_034508555.1 Venustoraphidia nigricollis
CAGATATAGGTGTCGATAGGCATTTCAGATATAGGTGTCGATAGGCATTTCAGATATAGGTGTCGATAGGCATTTCAGATATAGGTGTCGATAGGCATTTCAGATATAGGTGTCGTTAGGCATTTCAGATATAGGTGTCGATAGGCATTTCAGATATAGGTGTCGATAGGCATTTCAGATAAAGGTGCCGATAGGCATTTCAGATATAGTTGCCGATTGGCATTTTAAAAATAGGTGCCGATAGGCATTTCAGATATCGAAGCCGATAGGCATTTCAAATATAGGTGATGATGGGCATTCCAGATATGGTCGCCGATAGGCATTTCAAATATAGGTGCTGATAGGCATTTCAGATGTAGTTTTCGATAGGCATTTCAAAAATAGGTGTCGATAGGCATTTCAGATATAGGTGTCGATAGGCATTTCAGATATAGGTGTCGATAGGCATTTCAGATATAGGTGTCGATAGGCATTTCAGATATAGGTGTCGATAGGCATTTCAGATATAGGTGTCGATAGGCATTTCAAATATAGGTGTCGATAGGCATTTCAGATATAGGTGTCGATAGGCATTTCAGATATAGGTGTCGATAGGCATTTCAGATATAGGTGCCGATAGGCATTTCAGATATAGTTGCCGATTGGCAGTTTAAAAATAGGTGCCGATAGGCATTTCAGATATAGAAGCCGATAGGCATTTCAAATATAGGTGCCGATAGGCATTCCAGATATGGTTGCCGATAGGCATTTCAAATATAGGTGCTGATAGGCATTTCAGATGTAGTTTCCGATAGGCATTTCAAAAATAGGTGTCGATAGGCATTTCAGATATAGGTGTCGATAGGCATTTCAGATATAGGTGTCGATAGGCATTTCAGATATAGGTGTCGATAGGCATTTCAGATATAGGTGTCGATAGGCATTTCAGATATAGGTGTCGATAGGCATTTCAGATATAGGTGTCGATAGGCATTTCAGATATAAGTGTTGATAGGCATTTAAGATATAGGATCCGATAGGCATTTCAGATATAGTTGCCGATTGGCATTTTAAAAATAGGTGCCGATAGGCATTTCAGATATAGAAGCCGATAGGCATTTCAAATATAGGTGCCGATAGGCATTCCAGATATGGTTGCCGATAGGCATTTCAAATATAGGTGCTAATAGGCATTTCAGATGTAGTTTCCGATAGGCATTTCAAAAATAGGTGTCGATAGGCATTTCAGATATAGGTGTCGATAGGCATTTCAGATATAGGTGTCGATAGGCATTTCAGATATAGGTGTCGATAGGCATTTCAGATATAGGTGTCGATAGGCATTTCAGATATAGGTGTCGATAGGCATTTCAGATATAGGTGTCGATAGGCATTTCAGATATAGGTGTCGATAGGCATTTCAGATATAGGTGTCGATAGGCATTTCAGATATAGGTGCCGATAGGCATTTCAGATATAGTTGCCGATTGGCATTTTAAAAATAGGTGCCGATAGGCATTTCAGATATAGAAGCCGATAGGCATTTCAAATATAGGTGCCGATAGGCATTCCAGATATGGTTGCCGATGGGCATTTCAAATATAGGTGCTGATAGGCATTTCAGATGTAGTTTCCGATAGGCATTTCAAAAATAGGTGTCGATAGGCATTTCAGATATAGGTGTCGATAGGCATTTCAGATATAGGTGTCGATAGGCATTTCAGATATAGGTGCCGATAGGCATTTCAGATATAGTTGCCGATTGGCATTTTAAAAATAGGTGCCGATAGGCATTTCAGATATAGAAGCCGATAGGCATTTCAAATATAGGTGCCGATAGGCATTCTAGATATGGTTGCCGATAGGCATTTCAAATATAGGTGCTGATAGGCATTTCAGATGTAGTTTCAGATAGGCATTTCAAAAATAGGTGTCGATAGGCATTTCAGATATAGGTGTCGATAGGCATTTCAGATATAGGTGTCGATAGGCATTTCAGATATAGGTGTCGATAGGCATTTCAGATATAGGTGTCGATAGGCATTTCAGATATAGGTGCCGATAGGCATTTCAGATATAGTTGCCGATTGGCATTTTAAAAATAGGTGCCGATAGGCATTTCAGATATAGAAGCCGATAGGCATTTCAAATATAGGTGCCGATAGGCATTCCAGATATGGTTGCCGATAGGCATTTCAAATATAGGTGCTGATAGGCATTTCAGATGTAGTTTCCGATAGGCATTTCAAAAATAGGTGTCGATAGGCATTTCAGATATAGGTGTCGATAGGCATTTCAGATATAGGTGTCGATAGGCATTTCAGATATAGGTGTGGATAGGCATTTCAGATATAGGTGTCGATAGACATTTCAGATATAGGTGTCGATAGGCATTTCAGATATAGTTGCCGATTGGCATTTTAAAAATAGGTGCCGATAGGCATTTCAGATATAGAAGCCGATAGGCATTTCAAATATAGGTGCCGATAGGCATTCCAGATATGGTTGCCGATAGGCATTTCAAATATAGGTGCTGATAGGCATTTCAGATGTAGTTTCCGATAGGCATTTCAAAAATAGGTGTCGATAGGCATTTCAGATATAGGTGTCGATAGGCATTTTAGACATAGGTGTCGATAGGCATTTCAGATATAGGTGTCGATAGGCATTTCAGATATAGGTGTCGATAGGCATTTCAGATATAGGTGTCGATAGGCATTTCAGATATAGGTGTCGATAGGCATTTCAGATATAGGTGTCGATAGGCATTACAGATATAGGTGCCGATAGGCATTTCAGATATAGTTGCCGATTGGCATTTTAAAAATAGGAGCCGATAGGCATTTCAGATATAGAAGCCGATAGGCATTTCAAATATAGGTGCCGATAGGCATTCCAGATATGGTTGCCGATAGGCATTTCAAATATAGGTGCTAATAGGCATTTCAGATGTAGTTTCCGATAGGCATTTCAAAAATAGGTGTCGATAGGCATTTCAGATATAGGTGTCGATAGGCATTTCAGATATAGGTGTCGATAGGCATTTCGGATATAGGTGTCGATAGGCATTTCAGATATAGGTGTCGATAGGCATTTCAGATATAGGTGTCGATAGGCATTTCAGATATAGGTGTCGATAGGCATTTCAGATATAGGTGCCGATAGGCATTTCAGATATAGTTGCCGATTGGCATTTTAAAAATAGGTGCCAATAGGCATTTCAGATATAGAAGCCGATAGGCATTTCAAATATAGGTGCCGATAGGCATTCCAGATATGGTTGCCGATAGGCATTTCAAATATAGGTGCTGATAGGCATTTCAGATGTAGTTTCCGATAGGCATTTCAAAAATAGGTGTCGATAGGCATTTCAGATATAGGTGTCGATAGGCATTTCAGATATAGGTGTCGATAGGCATTTCAGATATAGGTGTCGATAGGCATTTTAGATATAGGTGTCGATTGGCATTTCAGATATAGGTGTCGATAGGCATTTCAGATATAGGTGTCGATAGGCATTTCAGATATAGGTGTCGATAGGCATTTCAGATATAGGTGTCGATAGGCATTTCAGATATAGTTGCCGATTGGCATTTTAAAAATAAGTGCCGATAGGCATTTCAGATATAGAAGCCGATAGGCATTTCAAATATAGGTGCCGATAGGCATTCCAGATATGTTTGCCGATAGGCATTTCAAATATAGGTGCTGATAGGCATTTCAGATGTAGTTTCTGATAGGCATTTCAAAAATAGGTGTCGATAGGCATTTCAGATATAGGTGTCGATAGGCATTTCAGATATAGGTGTCGATAGGCATTTCAGATATAGGTGTCGATAGGCATTTCAGATATAGGTGTCGATAGGCATATCAGATATAGGTGTCGATAGGCATTTCAGATATAGGTGTCGATAGGCATTTCAGATATAGTTGCCGATAGGCATTTCAGATATAGTTGCCGATTGGCATTTTAAAAAATAGGTGCCGATAGGCATTTCAGATATAGAAGCCGCTAGGCATTTCAAATATAGGTGCCGATAGGCATTCCAGATATGGTTGCCGAAAGGCATTTTAAATATAGGTGCTGATAGGCTTTTCTGATGTAGTTTCCGATAGGCATTTCAAAAATAGGTGTCGATAGGCATTTCAGATATAGGTGTCGATAGGCATTTCAGATATAGGTGTCGATAGGCATTTCAGATATAGGTGTCGATAGGCATTTCATATATAGGTGTCGATAGGCATTTCAGATATAGGTGTCGATAGGCATTTCAGATATAGGTGTCGATAGGCATTTCAGATATAGGTGTCGATAGGCATTTCAGATATAGGTGTCGATAGGCATTTCAGATATAGGTGCCGATAGGCATTTCAGATATAGTTGCCGATTGGCATTTTAAAAATAGGTGCCGATAGGCATTTCAGATATAGAAGCCGATAGGCATTTCAAATATAGGTGCCGATAGGCATTCCAGATATGGTTGCCGATAGGCATTTCAAATATAGGTGCTGATAGGCATTTCAGATGTAGTTTCCGATAGGCATTTCAAAAATAGGTGTCGATAGGCATTTCAGATATAGGTGTCGATAGGGATTTCAGATATAGGTGTCGATAGGCATTTCAGA
Organism: Venustoraphidia nigricollis; assembly: GCA_034508555.1. NCBI lineage: Eukaryota > Metazoa > Arthropoda > Insecta > Raphidioptera > Raphidiidae > Venustoraphidia > Venustoraphidia nigricollis. The sequence continues at coordinate 4,606 of JAVRKA010000353.1, forward strand.
TATAGGTGTCGATAGGCATTTCAGATATAGGTGTCGATAGGCATTTCAGATATAGGTGTCGATAGGCATTTCAGATATAGGTGTCGATAGGCATTTCAGATATAGGTGTCGATAGGCATTTCAGATATAGGTGTCGATAGGCATTTCAGATATAGGTGCCGATAGGCATTTCAGATATAGTTGCCGATTGGCATTTTAAAAATAGGTGCCGATAGGCATTTCAGATATAGAAGCCGATAGGCATTTCAAATATAGGTGCCGATAGGCATTCCAGATATGGTTGCCGATAGGCATTTCAAACATAGGTGCTGATAGGCATTTCAGATGTAGTTTCCGATAGGCATTTCAAAAATAGGTGTCGATAGGCTTTTCAGATATAGGTGTCGATAGGCATTTCAGATATAGGTGTCGATAGGCATTTCAGATATAGGTGTCGATAGGCATTTCAGATATAGGTGTCGATAGGCATTTTAGATATAGGTGTCGATAGGCATTTCAGATATAGGTGTCGATAGGCATTTCAGATTTAGGTGTCGATAGGCATTTCAGATATAGGTGCCGATAGGCATTTCAGATATAGTTGCCGATTGGCATTTTAAAAATAGGTGCCGATAGGCATTTCAGATATAGAAGCCGATAGGCATTTCAAATATAGGTGCCGATAGGCATTCCAGATATGGTTGCCGATAGGCATTTCAAATATAGGTGCTGATAGGCATTTCAGATGTAGTTTCCGATAGGCATTTTAAAAATAGGTGTCGATAGGCATTTCAGATATAGGTGTCGATAGGCATTTCAGATATAGGTGTCGATAGGCATTTCAGATATAGGTGTCGATAGGCATTTCAGATATAGGTGTCGATAGGCATTTCAGATATAGGTGTCGATAGGCATTTCAGATATAGGTGTCGATAGGCATTTCAGATATAGGTGTCGATAGGCATTTCAGATATAGGTGTCGATAGGCATTTCAGATATAGGTGTCGATAGGCATTTCAGATATAGGTGTCGATAGGCATTTCAGATATAGGTGTCGATAGGCATTTCAGATATAGGTGCAGATAGGCATTTCAGATATAGTTGCCGATTGGCATTTTAAAAATAGGTGCCGATAGGCATTTCAGATATAGAAGCCGATAGGCATTTCAAATATAGGTGCCGATAGGCATTCCAGATATGGTTGCCGATAGGCATTTGAAATATAGGTGCTGATAGGCATTTTAAATGTAGTTTCCGATAGGCATTTCAAAAATAGGTGTCGATAGGCATTTCAGATATAGGTGTCGATAGGCATTTCAGATATAGGTGTCGATAGGCATTTCAGATATAGGTGCCGATAGGCATTTCAGATATAGTTGCCGATTGGCATTTTAAAAATAGGTGCCGATAGGCTTTTCAGATATAGAAGCCGATAGGCATTTCAAATATAGGTGCCGATAGGCATTCCAGATATGGTTGCCGATAGGCATTTCAAATATAGGTGCTGATAGGCATTTCAGATGTAGTTTCCGATAGGCATTTCAAAAATAGGTGTCGATAGGCATTTCAGATATAGGTGTCGATAGGCATTTCAGATATAGGTGCCGATAGGCATTTCAGATATAGTTGCCGATTGGCATTTTAAAAATAGGTGCCGATAGGCATTTCAGATATAGAAGCCGATAGGCATTTCAAAGATAGGTGCCGATTGGCATTCCAGATATGGTTGCCGATAGGCATTTCAAATATAGGTGCTGATAGGCATTTCAGATGTAGTTTCCGATAGGCATTTCAAAAATAGGTGTCGATAGGCATTTCAAAAATAGGTGTCGATAGGCATTTCAGATATAGGTGTCCATAGGCATTTCAGATATAGGTGCCGATAGGCATTTCAGATATAGTTGCCGATTGGCATTTTAAAAATAGGTGCCGATAGGCATTTCAGATATAGAAGCCGATAGGCATTTCAAATATAGGTGCCGATAGGCATTCCAATATGGTTGCCGATAGGCATTTCAAATATAGGTGCTGATAGGCATTTCCGATGTAGTTTCCGATAGGCATTTCAAAAATAGGTGTCGATAGGCATTTCAGATATAGGTGTCGATAGGCATTTCAGATATAGGTGTCGATAGGCATTTCAGATATAGGTGTCGATAGGCATTTCAGATATAGGTGTCGATAGGCATTTCAGATATAGGTGTCGATAGGCATTTCAGATATAGGTGTCGATAGGCATTTCAGATATAGGTGTCGATAGGCATTTCAGATATAGGTGTCGATAGGCATTTCAGATATAGGTGTCGATAGGCATTTCAGATATAGGTGTCGATAGGCATTTCAGATATAGGTGTCGATAGGCATTACAGATATAGGTGCCGATAGGCATTTCAGATATAGTTGCCGATTGGCATTTTAAAAATAGGAGCCGATAGGCATTTCAGATATAGAAGCCGATAGGCATTTCAAATATAGGTGCCGATAGGCATTCCAGATATGGTTGCCGATAGGCATTTCAAATATAGGTGCTAATAGGCATTTCAGATGTAGTTTCCGATAGGCATTTCAAAAATAGGTGTCGATAGGCATTTCAGATATAGGTGTCGATAGGCATTTCAGATATAGGTGTCGATAGGCATTTCGGATATAGGTGTCGATAGGCATTTCAGATATAGGTGTCGATAGGCATTTCAGATATAGGTGTCGATAGGCATTTCAGATATAGGTGTCGATAGGCATTTCAGATATAGGTGCCGATAGGCATTTCAGATATAGTTGCCGATTGGCATTTTAAAAATAGGTGCCAATAGGCATTTCAGATATAGAAGCCGATAGGCATTTCAAATATAGGTGCCGATAGGCATTCCAGATATGGTTGCCGATAGGCATTTCAAATATAGGTGCTGATAGGCATTTCAGATGTAGTTTCCGATAGGCATTTCAAAAATAGGTGTCGATAGGCATTTCAGATATAGGTGTCGATAGGCATTTCAGATATAGGTGTCGATAGGCATTTCAGATATAGGTGTCGATAGGCATTTCAGATATAGGTGTCGATTGGCATTTCAGATATAGGTGTCGATAGGCATTTCAGATATAGGTGTCGATAGGCATTTCAGATATAGGTGTCGATAGGCATTTCAGATATAGGTGTCGATAGGCATTTCAGATATAGTTGCCGATTGGCATTTTAAAAATAAGTGCCGATAGGCATTTCAGATATAGAAGCCGATAGGCATTTCAAATATAGGTGCCGATAGGCATTCCAGATATGTTTGCCGATAGGCATTTCAAATATAGGTGCTGATAGGCATTTCAGATGTAGTTTCTGATAGGCATTTCAAAAATAGGTGTCGATAGGCATTTCAGATATAGGTGTCGATAGGCATTTCAGATATAGGTGTCGATAGGCATATCAGATATAGGTGTCGATAGGCATTTCAGATATAGGTGTCGATAGGCATTTCAGATATAGTTGCCGATAGGCATTTCAGATATAGTTGCCGATTGGCATTTTAAAAAATAGGTGCCGATAGGCATTTCAGATATAGAAGCCGCTAGGCATTTCAAATATAGGTGCCGATAGGCATTCCAGATATGGTTGCCGAAAGGCATTTTAAATATAGGTGCTGATAGGCTTTTCTGATGTAGTTTCCGATAGGCATTTCAAAAATAGGTGTCGATAGGCATTTCAGATATAGGTGTCGATAGGCATTTCAGATATAGGTGTCGATAGGCATTTCAGATATAGGTGTCGATAGGCATTTCAGATATAGGTGTCGATAGGCATTTCAGATATAGGTGTCGATAGGCATTTCAGATATAGGTGTCGATAGGCATTTCAGATATAGGTGTCGATAGGCATTTCAGATATAGGTGTCGATAGGCATTTCAGATATAGGTGCCGATAGGCATTTCAGATATAGTTGCCGATTGGCATTTTAAAAATAGGTGCCGATAGGCATTTCAGATATAGAAGCCGATAGGCATTTCAAATATAGGTGCCGATAGGCATTCCAGATATGGTTGCCGATAGGCATTTCAAATATAGGTGCTGATAGGCATTTCAGATGTAGTTTCCGATAGGCATTTCAAAAATAGGTGTCGATAGGCATTTCAGATATAGGTGTCGATAGGGATTTCAGATATAGGTGTCGATAGCCATTTCAGATATAGGTGTCGATAGGCATTTCAGATATAGGTGTCGATAGGCATTTCAGATATAGGTGTCGATAGGCATTTCAGATATAGGTGTCGATAGGCATTTCAGATATAGGTGTCGATAGGCATTTCAGATATAGGTGTCGATAGGCATTTCAGATATAGGTGCCGATAGGCATTTCAGATATAGTTGCCGATTGGCATTTTAAAAATAGGTGCCGATAGGCATTTCAGATATAGAAGCCGATAGGCATTTCAAATATAGGTGCCGATAGGCATTCCAGATATGGTTGCCGATAGGCATTTCAAACATAGGTGCTGATAGGCATTTCAGATGTAGTTTCCGATAGGCATTTCAAAAATAGGTGTCGATAGGCATTTCAGATATAGGTGTCGATAGGCATTTCAGATATAGGTGTCGATAGGCATTTCAGATATAGGTGTCGATAGGCATTTCAGATATAGGTGTCGATAGGCATTTTAGATATAGGTGTCGATAGGCATTTCAGATATAGGTGTCGATAGGCATTTCAGATTTAGGTGTCGATAGGCATTTCAGATATAGGTGCCGATAGGCATTTCAGATATAGTTGCCGATTGGCATTTTAAAAATAGGTGCCGATAGGCATTTCAGATATAGAAGCCGATAGGCATTTCAAATATAGGTGCCGATAGGCATTCCAGATATGGTTGCCGATAGGCATTTCAAATATAGGTGCTGATAGGCATTTCAGATGTAGTTTCCGATAGGCATTTCAAAAATAGGTGTCGATAGGCATTTCAGATATAGGTGTCGATAGGCATTTCAGATATAGGTGTCGACAGGCATTTCAGATATAGGTGTCGATAGGCATTTCAGATATAGGTGTCGATAGGCATTTCAGATATAGGTGTCGATAGGCATTTCAGATATAGGTGTCGATAGGCATTTCAGATATAGGTGTCGATAGGCATTTCAGATATAGGTGTCGATAGGCATTTCAGATATAGGTGTCGATAGGCATTTCAGATATAGGTGTCGATAGGCATTTCAGATATAGGTGTCGATAGGCATTTCAGATATAGGTGCAGATAGGCATTTCAGATATAGTTGCCGATTGGCATTTTAAAAATAGGTGCCGATAGGCATTTCAGATATAGAAGCCGATAGGCATTTCAAATATAGGTGCCGATAGGCATTCCAGATATGGTTGCCGATAGGCATTTGAAATATAGGTGCTGATAGGCATTTCAAATGTAGTTTCCGATAGGCATTTCAAAAATAGGTGTCGATAGGCATTTCAGATATAGGTGTCGATAGGCATTTCAGATATAGGTGTCGATAGGCATTTCAGATATAGGTGCCGATAGGCATTTCAGATATAGTTGCCGATTGGCATTTTAAAAATAGGTGCCGATAGGCTTTTCAGATATAGAAGCCGATAGGCATTTCAAATATAGGTGCCGATAGGCATTCCAGATATGGTTGCCGATAGGCATTTCAAATATAGGTGCTGATAGGCATTTCAGATGTAGTTTCCGATAGGCATTTCAAAAATAGGTGTCGATAGGCATTTCAGATATAGGTGTCGATAGGCATTTCAGATATAGGTGCCGATAGGCATTTCAGATATAGTTGCCGATTGGCATTTTAAAAATAGGTGCCGATAGGCATTTCAGATATAGAAGCCGATAGGCATTTCAAATATAGGTGCCGATTGGCATTCCAGATATGGTTGCCGATAGGCATTTCAAATATAGGTGCTGATAGGCATTTCAGATGTAGTTTCCGATAGGCATTTCAAAAATAGGTGTCGATAGGCATTTCAAAAATAGGTGTCGATAGGCATTTCAGATATAGGTGTCGATAGGCATTTCAGATATAGGTGCCGATAGGCATTTCAGATATAGTTGCCGATTGGCATTTTAAAAATAGGTGCCGATAGGCATTTCAGATATAGAAGCCGATAGGCATTTCAAATATAGGTGCCGATAGGCATTCCAATATGGTTGCCGATAGGCATTTCAAATATAGGTGCTGATAGGCATTTCAGATGTAGTTTCCGATAGGCATTTCAAAAATAGGTGTCGATAGGCATTTCAGATATAGGTGTCGATAGGCATTTCAGATATAGGTGTCGATAGGCATTTCAGATATAGGTGTCGATAGGCATTTCAGATATAGGTGTCGATAGGCATTTCAGATATAGGTGTCGATAGGCATTTCAGATATAGGTGTCGATAGGCATTTCAGATATAGGTGTCGATAGGCATTTCAGATATAGGTGTCGATAGGCATTTTAGATATAGGTGTCGATAGGCATTTCAGATATAGGTGTCGATAGGCATTTCAGATATAGGTGTCGATAGGCATGTCAGATATAGGTGCCGATAGGCATTTCAGATATAGTAGCCGATTGGCATTTTAAAAATGGGTGCCGATAGGCATTTCAGATATAGAAGCCGATAGGCATTTCAAATATAGGTGCCGATAGGCATTCCAGATATGGTTGCCGATAGGCATTTCAAATATAGGTGCTGATAGGCATTTCAGATGTAGTTTCCGATAGGCTTTTCAAAAATAGGTGTCGATAGGCATTTCAGATATAGGTGTCGATAGGCATTTCAGATATAGGTGTCGATAGGCATTTCAGATATAGGTGTCGATAGGCATTTCAGATATAGGTGTCGATAGGCATTTCAGATATAGGTGTCGATAGGCATTTCAGATATAGGTGTCGATAGGCATTTCAGATATAGGTGCCGATAGGCATTTCAGATATAGTTGCCGATTGGCATTTTAAAAATAGGTGCCGATAGGCATTTCAGATATAGAAGCCGATAGGCATTTCAAATATAGGTGCCGATAGGCATCCCAGATATGGTTGCCGATAGGCATTTCAAATATAGGTGCTGATGGGCATTTCAGATGTAGTTTCCGATAGGCATTTCAAAAATAGGTGTCGATAGGTATTTCAGATATAGGTGTCGATAGGCATTTCAGATATAGGTGTCGATAGGCATTTCAGATATAGGTGTCGATAGGCATTTCAGATATAGGTGTCGATAGGCATTTTAGATATAGGTGTCGATAGGCATTTCAGATATAGGTGTCGATAGGCATTTCAGATATAGGTGTCGATAGGCATGTCAGATATAGGTGCCGATAGGCATTTCAGATATAGTTGCCGATTGGCATTTTAAAAATGGGTGCCGATAGGCATTTCAGATATAGAAGCCGATAGGCATTTCAAATATAGGTGCCGATAGGCATTCCAGATATGGTTGCCGATAGGCATTTCAAATATAGGTGCTGATAGGCATTTCAGATGTAGTTTCCGATAGGCTTTTCAAAAATAGGTGTCGATAGGCATTTCAGATATAGGTGTCGATAGGCATTTCAGATATAGGTGTCGATAGGCATTTCAGATATAGGTGTCGATAGGCATTTCAGATATAGGTGTCGATAGGCATTTCAGATATAGGTGTCGATAGGCATTTCAGATATAGGTGTCGATAGGCATTTCAGATATAGGTGTCGATAGGCATTTCAGATATAGGTGTCGATAGGCATTTCAGATATAGGTGTCGATAGGCATTTCAGCTATAGGTGTCGATAGGCATTTCAGATATAGGTGTCGATAGGCATTTCAGATATAGGTGTCGATAGGCATTTCAGATATAGGTGCCGATAGGCATTACAGATATAGTTGCCGATTGGCATTTTAAAAATAGGTGCCGATAGGCATTTCAGATATAGAAGCCGATAGGCATTTCAAATATAGGTGCCGATAGGCATTCCAGATATGGTTGCCGATAGGCATTTCAAATATAGGTGCTGATAGGCATTTCAGATGTAGTTTCCGATAGGCATTTCAAAAATAGGTGTCGATAGGCATTTCAGATATAGGTGTCGATAGGCATTTCAGATATAGGTGTCGATAGGCATTTCAGATATAGGTGTCGATAGGCATTTCAGATATAGGTGTCGATAGGCATTTCAGATATAGGTGTCGATAGGCATTTCAGATATAGGTGTCGATAGGCATTTCAGATATAGGTGCCGATAGGCATTTCAGATATAGTTGCCGATTGGCATTTTAAAAATAGGTGCCGATAGGCATTTCAGATATAGAAGCCGATAGGCAATTCAAATATAGGTGCCGATAGGCATTCCAGATATGGTTGCCGATAGGCATTTCAAATATAGGTGCTGATAGGCATTTCAGATGTAGTTTCCGATAGGCATTTCAAAAATAGGTGTCGATAGGCATTTCAGATATAGGTGTCGATAGGCATTTCAGATATAGGTGTCGATAGGCATTTCAGATATAGGTGTCGATAGGCATTTCAGATATAGGTGTCGATAGGCATTTCAGATATAGGTGTCGATAGGCATTTCAGATATAGGTGTCGATAGGCATTTCAGATATAGGTGTCGATAGGCATTTCAGATATAGGTGCCGATAGGCATTTCAGATATAGTTGCCGATTGGCATTTTAAAAATAGGTGCCGATAGGCATTTCAGATATAGAAGCCGATAGGCATTTCAAATATAGGTGCCGATAGGTATTCCAGATATGGTTGCCGATAGGCATTTCAAATATAGGTGCTGATAGGCATTTCAGATGTAGTTTCCGATAGGCATTACAAAAATAGGTGTCGATAGGCATTTCAGATATAGGTGTCGATAGGCATTTCAGATATAGGTGTCGATAGGCATTTCAGATATAAGTGTCGATAGGCATTTCAGATATAGGTGTCGATAGGCAAATCAGATATAGGTGTCGATAGGCATTTCAGATATAGGTGTCGATAGGCATTTCAGATATAGGTGTCGATAGGCATTTCAGATATAGGTGTCGATAGGCATTTCAGATATAGGTGCCGATAGGCATTTCAGATATAGTTGCCGATTGGCATTTTAAAAATAGGTGCCGATAGGCATTTCAGATATAGAAGCCGATAGGCTTTTCAAATATAGGTGCCGATAGGCATTCCAGATATGGTTGCCGATAGTCATTTCAAATATAGGTGCTGATAGGCATTTCAGATGTAGTTTCCGATAGGCATTTCAAAAATAGGTGTCGATAGGCATTTCAGATATAGGTGTCGATAGGCATTTCAGATATAGTTGTCGATAGGCATTTCAGATATAGTTGTCGATAGGCATTTCAGATATAGGTGTCGATAGGTATTTCAGATATAGGTGTCGATAGGCATTTCAGATATAGGTGTCGATAGGCATTTCAGATATAGGTGTCGATAGGCATTTCAGATATAGGCGCCGATAGGCATTTCAGATATAGTTGCCGATTGGCATTTTAAAAATAGGTGCCGATAGGCATTTCAGATATAGAAGCCGATAGGCATTTCAAATATAGGTGCCGATAGGCATTCCAGATATGTTTGCCGATAGGCATTTTAAATATAGGTGCTGATAGGCATTTCAGATGCAGTTTCCGATAGGCATTTCAAAAATAGGTGTCGATAGGCATTTCAGTAATAAGTGTCGATAGGCATTTCAGATATAGGTGTCGATAGGCATTTTAGATATAGGTGTCGATAGGCATTTCAGATATAGGTGTCGATAGGCATTTCAGATATAGGTGTCGATAGGCATTTCAGATATAGGTGTCGATAGGCATTTCAGATATAGGTGTCGATAGGCATTTCAGATATAGGTGCCGATAGGCATTTCAGATACAGTTGCCGATTGGCATTTTAAAAATAGGTGCCGATAGGCATTTCAGATATAGAAGCCGATAGGCATTTCAAATATAGGTGCCGATAGGCATTTCAGATATGGTTGCCGATAGGCATTTCAAATATAGGTGCTGATAGGCATTTCAGATGTAGTTTCCGATAGGCATTTCAAAAATAGGTGTCGATAGGCATTTCAGATATAGGTGTCGATAGGCATTTCAGATATAGGTGTCGATAGGCAATTCAGATATAGGTGTCGATAGGCATTTCAGATATAGGTGTCGATAGGCATTTCAGATATAGGTGTCGATAGGCATTTCAGATATGGGTGTCGATAGGCATTTCAGATATAGGTGTCGATAGGCATTTCAGATATAGGTGTCGATAGGCATTTCAGATATAGGTGCCGATAGGCATTTCAGATATAGTTGTCGATTGGCATTTTAAAAATAGGTGCCGATAGGCATTTCAGATATAGAAGCCGATAGGCATTTCAAATATAGGTGCCGATAGGCATTCCAGATATGGTTTCCGATAGGCATTTCAAATATAGGTGCTGATAGGCATTTCAGATGTAGTTTCCGATTGGCATTTCAAAAATAGGTGTCGATAGGCATTTCAGATATAGGTGTCGATAGGCATTTCAGATATAGGTGTCGATAGGCATTTCAGATATAGGTGTCGATAGGCATTTCAGATATAGGTGTCGATAGGCATTTCAGGTATAGGTGTCGATAGGCATTTCAGATATAGGTGTCGATAGGCATTTCAGATATAGGTGTCGATAGGCATTTCAGATAAAGGTGCCGATAGGCATTTCAGATATAGTTGCCGATTGGCATTTTAAAAATAGGTGCCGATAGGCATTTCAAATATAGGTGCCGATGGGAATTCCAGATATGGTTGCCGATAGGCATTTCAAATATAGGTGCTGATAGGCATTTCAGATGTAGTTTTCGATAGGCATTTCAAAAATAGGTGTCGATAGGCATTTCAGATATAGGTGTCGATAGGCATTTCAGATATAGGTGTCGATAGGCATTTCAGATATAGGTGTCGATAGGCATTTCAGATATAGGTGTCGATAGGCATTTCAGATATAAGTGTTGATAGGCATTTCAGATATAGGATCCGATAGGCATTTCAGATATAGTTGCCGATTGGCATTTTAAAAATAGGTGCCGATAGGCATTTCAGATATAGAAGTTGATAGGCATTTCAAATATAGGTGCCGATAGGCATTCCAGATATGGTTGCCGATAGGCATTTCAAATATAGGTGCTGATAGGCATTTCAGATGTAGTTTCCGATAGGCATTTCAAAAATAGGTGTCGATAGGCATTTCAGATATAGGTGTCGATAGGCATTTCAGATATAGGTGTCGATAGGCATTTCAGATATAGGTGTCGATAGGCATTTCAGATATAGGTGTCGATAGGCATTTCAGATATAGGTGTCGATAGGCATTTCTGATATAGGTGTCGATAGGCATTTCAGATATAGGTGTCGATAGGCATTTCAGATATAGGTGTCGATAGGCATTTCAGATATAGGTGTCGATAGGCATTTCAGATATAGGTGCCGATAGGCATTTCAGTTATAGTTGCCGATTGGCATTTTAAAAATAGGTGCCGATAGGCATTTCAGATATAGAAGCCGATAGGCATTTCAAATATAGGTGCCGATAGGCATTCCAGATATGGTTGCCGATAGGCATTTCAAATATAGGTGCTGATAGGCATTTCAGATGTAGTTTCCGATAGGCATTTCAAAAATAGGTGTCGATAGGCATTTCAGATATAGGTGTCGATAGGCATTTCAGATATAGGTGTCGATAGGCATTTCAGATATAGGTGTCGATAGGCATTTCAGATATAGGTGTCGATAGGCATTTCAGATATAGGTGTCGATAGGCATTTCAGATATAGGTGTCGATAGGCATTTCAGATATAGGTGTCGATAGGCATTTCAGATATAGGTGTCGATAGGCATTTCAGATATAGGTGTCGATAGGCATTTCAGATATAGGTGTCGATAGGCATTTCAGATATAGGTGTCGATAGGCATTTCAGATATAGGTGTCGATAGGCATTTCAGATATAGGGGCCGATAGGCATTTCAGATATAGTTGCCGATTGGCATTTTAAAAATAGGTGCCGATAGGCATTTCAGATATAGAAGCCGATAGGCATTTCAAATATAGGTGCCGATTGGCATTCCAGATATGGTTGCCGATAGGCATTTCAAATATAGGTGCTGATAGGCATTTCAGATGTAGTTTCCGATAGGCATTTCAAAAATAGGTGTCGATAGGCATTTCAGATATAGGTGTCGATAGGCATTTCAGATATAGGTGTCGATAGGCATTTCAGATATAGGTGTCGATAGGCATTTCAGATATAGGTGTCGATAGGCATTTCAGATATAGGTGTCGATAGGCATTTCAGATATAGGTGTCGATAGGCATTTCAGATATAGGTGTCGATAGGCATTTCAGATATAGGTGTCGATAGGCATTTCAGATATAGGTGCCGATAGGCATTTCAGATATAGTTGCCGATTGGCATTTTAAAAATAGGTGCCCATAGGCATTTCAGATATAGAAGCCGATAGGCATTTCAAATATAGGTGCCGATAGGCATTCCAGATATGGTTGCCGATAGGCATTTCAAATATAGGTGCTGATAGGCATTTCAGATGTAGTTTCCGATAGGCATTTCAAAAATAGGTGTCGATAGGCATTTCAGATATAGGTGTCGATAGGCATTTCAGATATAGGTGTCGATTAGCATTTCAGATATAGGTGTCGATAGGCATTTCAGATATAGGTGTCGATAGGCATTTCAGATATAGGTGTCGATAGGCATTTCAGATATAGGTGTCGATAGGCATTTCAGATATAGGTGTCGATAGGCATTTCAGATATAGGTGTCGATAGGCATTTCAGATATAGGTGTCGATAGGCATTTCAGATATAGGTGTCGATAGGCATTTCAGATATAGGTGTCGATAGGCATTTCAGATATAGGTGTCGATAGGCATTTCAGATATAGGTGTCGATAGGCATTTCAGATATAGGTGCCGATAGGCATTTCAGATATAGTTGCCGATTGGCATTTTAAAAATAGGTGCCGATAGGCATTTCAGATATAGAAGCCGATAGGCATTTCAAATATAGGTGCCGATAGGCATTCCAGATATGGTTGCCGATAGGCATTTGAAATATAGGTGCTGATAGGCATTTCAGATGTAGTTTCCGATAGGCATTTCAAAAATAGGTGTCGATAGGCATTTCAGATATAGGTGTTGATAGGCATTTCAGATATAGGTGTCGATAGGCATTTCAGATATAGGTGCCGATAGGCATTTCAGATATAGTTGCCGATTGGCATTTTAAAAATAGGTGCCGATAGGCATTTTAGATATAGAAGCCGATAGGCATTTCAAATATAGGTGCCGATAGGCATTCCAGATATGGTTGCCGATAGGCATTTCAAATATAGGTGCTGATAGGCATTTCAGATGTAGTTTCCGATAGGCATTTCAAAAATAGGTGTCGATAGGCATTTCAGATATAGGTGTCGATAGGCATTTCAGATATAGGTGCCGATAGGCATTTCAGATATAGTTGCCGATTGGCATTTTAAAAATAGGTGCCGATAGGCATTTCAGATATAGAAGCCGATAGGCATTTCAAATATAGGTGCCGATAGGCATTCCAATATGGTTGCCGATAGGCATTTCAAATATAGGTGCTGATAGGCATTTCAGATGTAGTTTCCGATAGGCATTTCAAAAATAGGTGTCGATAGGCATTTCAGATATAGGTGTCGATAGGCATTCCAGATATGGTTGCCGATAGGCATTTCAAATATAGGTGCTGATAAGCATTTCAGATGTAGTTTCCGATAGACATTTCAAAAACAGGTGTCGATAGGCATTTCAGATATAGGTGTCGATAGGCATTTCAGATATAGGTGTCGATAGGCATTTCAGATATAGGTGTCGATAGGCATTTCAGATATAGGTGTCGATAGGCAATTCAGATATAGGTGTCGATAGGCATTTCAGATATAGGTGTCGATAGGCATTTCAGATATAGGTGTCGATAGGCATTTCAGATATGGGTGTCGATAGGCATTTCAGATATAGGTGTCGATAGGCATTTCAGATATAGGTGTCGATAGGCATTTCAGATATAGGTGCCGATAGGCATTTCAGATATAGTTGTCGATTGGCATTTTAAAAATAGGTGCCGATAGGCATTTCAGATATAGAAGCCGATAGGCATTTCAAATATAGGTGCCGATAGGCATTCCAGATATGGTTTCCGATAGGCATTTCAAATATAGGTGCTGATAGGCATTTCAGATGTAGTTTCCGATTGGCATTTCAAAAATAGGTGTCGATAGGCATTTCAGATATAGGTGTCGATAGGCATTTCAGATATAGGTGTCGATAGGCATTTCAGATATAGGTGTCGATAGGCATTTCAGATATAGGTGTCGATAGGCATTTCAGGTATAGGTGTCGATAGGCATTTCAGATATAGGTGTCGATAGGCATTTCAGATATAGGTGTCGATAGGCATTTCAGATAAAGGTGCCGATAGGCATTTCAGATATAGTTGCCGATTGGCATTTTAAAAATAGGTGCCGATAGGCATTTCAAATATAGGTGCCGATGGGAATTCCAGATATGGTTGCCGATAGGCATTTCAAATATAGGTGCTGATAGGCATTTCAGATGTAGTTTTCGATAGGCATTTCAAAAATAGGTGTCGATAGGCATTTCAGATATAGGTGTCGATAGGCATTTCAGATATAGGTGTCGATAGGCATTTCAGATATAGGTGTCGATAGGCATTTCAGATATAGGTGTCGATAGGCATTTCAGATATAAGTGTTGATAGGCATTTCAGATATAGGATCCGATAGGCATTTCAGATATAGTTGCCGATTGGCATTTTAAAAATAGGTGCCGATAGGCATTTCAGATATAGAAGTTGATAGGCATTTCAAATATAGGTGCCGATAGGCATTCCAGATATGGTTGCCGATAGGCATTTCAAATATAGGTGCTGATAGGCATTTCAGATGTAGTTTCCGATAGGCATTTCAAAAATAGGTGTCGATAGGCATTTCAGATATAGGTGTCGATAGGCATTTCAGATATAGGTGTCGATAGGCATTTCAGATATAGGTGTCGATAGGCATTTCAGATATAGGTGTCGATAGGCATTTCAGATATAGGTGTCGATAGGCATTTCTGATATAGGTGTCGATAGGCATTTCAGATATAGGTGTCGATAGGCATTTCAGATATAGGTGTCGATAGGCATTTCAGATATAGGTGTCGATAGGCATTTCAGATATAGGTGCCGATAGGCATTTCAGTTATAGTTGCCGATTGGCATTTTAAAAATAGGTGCCGATAGGCATTTCAGATATAGAAGCCGATAGGCATTTCAAATATAGGTGCCGATAGGCATTCCAGATATGGTTGCCGATAGGCATTTCAAATATAGGTGCTGATAGGCATTTCAGATGTAGTTTCCGATAGGCATTTCAAAAATAGGTGTCGATAGGCATTTCAGATATAGGTGTCGATAGGCATTTCAGATATAGGTGTCGATAGGCATTTCAGATATAGGTGTCGATAGGCATTTCAGATATAGGTGTCGATAGGCATTTCAGATATAGGTGTCGATAGGCATTTCAGATATAGGTGTCGATAGGCATTTCAGATATAGGTGTCGATAGGCATTTCAGATATAGGTGTCGATAGGCATTTCAGATATAGGTGTCGATAGGCATTTCAGATATAGGTGTCGATAGGCATTTCAGATATAGGTGTCGATAGGCATTTCAGATATAGGTGTCGATAGGCATTTCAGATATAGGGGCCGATAGGCATTTCAGATATAGTTGCCGATTGGCATTTTAAAAATAGGTGCCGATAGGCATTTCAGATATAGAAGCCGATAGGCATTTCAAATATAGGTGCCGATTGGCATTCCAGATATGGTTGCCGATAGGCATTTCAAATATAGGTGCTGATAGGCATTTCAGATGTAGTTTCCGATAGGCATTTCAAAAATAGGTGTCGATAGGCATTTCAGATATAGGTGTCGATAGGCATTTCAGATATAGGTGTCGATAGGCATTTCAGATATAGGTGTCGATAGGCATTTCAGATATAGGTGTCGATAGGCATTTCAGATATAGGTGTCGATAGGCATTTCAGATATAGGTGTCGATAGGCATTTCAGATATAGGTGTCGATAGGCATTTCAGATATAGGTGTCGATAGGCATTTCAGATATAGGTGCCGATAGGCATTTCAGATATAGTTGCCGATTGGCATTTTAAAAATAGGTGCCCATAGGCATTTCAGATATAGAAGCCGATAGGCATTTCAAATATAGGTGCCGATAGGCATTCCAGATATGGTTGCCGATAGGCATTTCAAATATAGGTGCTGATAGGCATTTCAGATGTAGTTTCCGATAGGCATTTCAAAAATAGGTGTCGATAGGCATTTCAGATATAGGTGTCGATAGGCATTTCAGATATAGGTGTCGATTAGCATTTCAGATATAGGTGTCGATAGGCATTTCAGATATAGGTGTCGATAGGCATTTCAGATATAGGTGTCGATAGGCATTTCAGATATAGGTGTCGATAGGCATTTCAGATATAGGTGTCGATAGGCATTTCAGATATAGGTGTCGATAGGCATTTCAGATATAGGTGTCGATAGGCATTTCAGATATAGGTGTCGATAGGCATTTCAGATATAGGTGTCGATAGGCATTTCAGATATAGGTGTCGATAGGCATTTCAGATATAGGTGTCGATAGGCATTTCAGATATAGGTGCCGATAGGCATTTCAGATATAGTTGCCGATTGGCATTTTAAAAATAGGTGCCGATAGGCATTTCAGATATAGAAGCCGATAGGCATTTCAAATATAGGTGCCGATAGGCATTCCAGATATGGTTGCCGATAGGCATTTGAAATATAGGTGCTGATAGGCATTTCAGATGTAGTTTCCGATAGGCATTTCAAAAATAGGTGTCGATAGGCATTTCAGATATAGGTGTTGATAGGCATTTCAGATATAGGTGTCGATAGGCATTTCAGATATAGGTGCCGATAGGCATTTCAGATATAGTTGCCGATTGGCATTTTAAAAATAGGTGCCGATAGGCATTTTAGATATAGAAGCCGATAGGCATTTCAAATATAGGTGCCGATAGGCATTCCAGATATGGTTGCCGATAGGCATTTCAAATATAGGTGCTGATAGGCATTTCAGATGTAGTTTCCGATAGGCATTTCAAAAATAGGTGTCGATAGGCATTTCAGATATAGGTGTCGATAGGCATTTCAGATATAGGTGCCGATAGGCATTTCAGATATAGTTGCCGATTGGCATTTTAAAAATAGGTGCCGATAGGCATTTCAGATATAGAAGCCGATAGGCATTTCAAATATAGGTGCCGATAGGCATTCCAATATGGTTGCCGATAGGCATTTCAAATATAGGTGCTGATAGGCATTTCAGATGTAGTTTCCGATAGGCATTTCAAAAATAGGTGTCGATAGGCATTTCAGATATAGGTGTCGATAGGCATTTCAGATATAGGTGTCGATAGGCATTTCAGATATAGGTGTCGATAGGCATTTCAGATATAGGTGTCGATAGGCATTTCAGATATAGGTGTCGATAGGCATTTCAGATATAGGTGTCGATAGGCATTTCAGATATAGGAGTCGATAGGCATTTCAGATATAGGTGTCGATAGGCATTTCAGATATAGGTGTCGATAGGCATTTCAGATATAGGTGTCGATAGGCATTTCAGATATAGGTGTCGATAGGCATTTCAGATATAGGTGTCGATAGGCATTTCAGATATAGGTGTCGATAGGCATTTCAGATATAGGTATCGATAGGCATTTCAGATATAGGTGCCGATAGGCATTTCAGATATAGTTGCCTATTGGCATTTTAAAAATAGGTGCCGATAGGCATTTCAGATATAGAAGCCGATAGGCATTTCAAATATAGGTGCCGATTGGCATTCCAGATATGGTTGCCGATAGGCATTTCAAATATAGGTGCTGATAGGCATTTCAGATGTAGTTTCCGATAGGCATTTCAAAAATAGGTGTCGATAGGCATTTCAGATATAGGTGTCGATAGGCATTTCAGATATAGGTGTCGATAGGCATTTCAGATGTAGGTGTCGATAGGCATTTCAGATATAGGTGTCGATAGGCATTTCAGATATAGGTGTCGATAGGCATTTCAGATATAGGTGTCGATAGGCATTTCAGATATAGGTGTCGTAAGGCATTTCAGATATAGGTGCCGATAGGCATTTCAGATATAGTTGCCGATTGGCATTTTAAAAATAGGTGCCGATAGGCATTTCAGATATCGAAGCCGATAGGCATTTCAAATATAGGTGCCGATAGGCATTCCAGATATGGTTGCCGATAGGCATTTCAAATATAGGTGCTGATAGGCATTTCAGATGTAGTTTCCGATAGGCATTTCAAAAATAGGTGTCGATAGGCATTTCAGATATAGGTGTCGATAGGCATTTCAGATATAGGTGCCGATAGGCATTTCAGATATAGTTGCCGATTGGCATTTTAAAAATAGGTGCCGATAGGCATTTCAGATATAGAAGCCGATAGGCATTTCAAATATAGGTGCCGATAGGCATTCCAGATATGGTTGCCGATAGGCATTTCAAATATAGGTGCTGATAGGCATTTCAGATGTAGTTTCCGATAGGCATTTCAAAAATAGGTGTCGATAGGCATTTCAGATATAGGTGTCGATTGGGATTTCAGATATAGGTGTCGATAGGCATTTCAGATATAGGTGTCGATAGGCATTTCAGATATAGGTGTCGATAGGCATTTCAGATATAGGTGTCGATAGGCATTTCAGATATAGGTGTCGATAGGCATTTCAGATATAGGTGTCGATAGGCATTTCAGATATAGGTGTCGATAGGCATTTCAGATATAGGTGCCGATAGGCATTTCAGATATAGTTGCCGATTGGCATTTTAAAAATAGGTGCCGATAGGCATTTCAGATATAGAAGCCGATAGGCATTTCAAATATAGGTGCCGATAGGCATCCCAGATATGGTTGCCGATAGGCATTTCAAATATAGGTGCTGATAGGCATTTCAGATGTAGTTTCCGATAGGCATTTAAAAAATAGGTGTCGATAGGCATTTCAGATATAGGTGTCGATAGGCATTTCAGATATAGGTGTCGATAGGCATTTCAGATATAGGTGTCGATAGGCATTTCAGATATAGGTGTCGATAGGCATTTTAGATATAGGTGTCGATAGGCATTTCAGATATAGGTGTCGATAGGCATTTCAGATATAGGTGTCGATAGGCATGTCAGATATAGGTGCCGATAGGCATTTCAGATATAGTTGCCGATTGGCATTTTAAAAATGGGTGCCGATAGGCATTTCAGATATAGAAGCCGATAGGCATTTCAAATATAGGTGCCGATAGGCATTCCAGATATGGTTGCCGATAGGCATTTCAAATATAGGTGCTGATAGGCATTTCAGATGTAGTTTCCGATAGGCTTTTCAAAAATAGGTGTCGATAGGCATTTCAGATATAGGTGTCGATAGGCATTTCAGATATAGGTGTCGATAGGCATTTCAGATATAGGTGTCGATAGGCATTTCAGATATAGGTGTCGATAGGCATTTCAGATATAGGTGTCGATAGGCATTTCAGATATAGGTGTCGATAGGCATTTCAGATATAGGTGTCGATAGGCATTTCAGATATAGGTGTCGATAGGCATTTCAGATATAGGTGCCGATAGGCATTACAGATATAGTTGCCGATTGGCATTTTAAAAATAGGTGCCGATAGGCATTTCAGATATAGAAGCCGATAGACATTTCAAATATAGGTGCCGATTGGCATTCCAGATATGGTTGCCGATAGGCATTTCAAATATAGGTGCTGATAGGCATTTCAGATGTAGTTTCCGATAGGCATTTCAAAAATAGGTGTCGATAGGCATTTCAGATATAGGTGTCGATAGGCATTTCAGATATAGGTGTCGATAGGCATTTCAGATATAGGTGTCGATAGGCATTTCAGATATAGGTGTCGATAGGCATTTCAGATATAGGTGTCGATAGGCATTTCAGATATAGGTGTCGATAGGCATTTCAGATATAGGTGCCGATAGGCATTTCAGATATAGTTGCCGATTGGCATTTTAAAAATAGGTGCCGATAGGCATTTCAGATATAGAAGCCGATAGGCAATTCAAATATAGGTGCCGATAGGCATTCCAGATATGGTTGCCGATAGGCATTTCAAATATAGGTGCTGATAGGCATTTCAGATGTAGTTTCCGATAGGCATTTCAAAAATAGGTGTCGATAGGCATTTCAGATATAGGTGTCGATAGGCATTTCAGATATAGGTGTCGATAGGCATTTCAGATATAGGTGTCGATAGGCATTTCAGATATAGGTGTCGATAGGCATTTCAGATATAGGTGTCGATAGGCATTTCAGATATAGGTGTCGATAGGCATTTCAGATATAGGTGTCGATAGGCATTTCAGATATAGGTGCCGATAGGCATTTCAGATATAGTTGCCGATTGGCATTTTAAAAATAGGTGCCGATAGGCATTTCAGATATAGAAGCCGATAGGCATTTCAAATATAGGTGCCGATAGGTATTCCAGATATGGTTGCCGATAGGCATTTCAAATATAGGTGCTGATAGGCATTTCAGATGTAGTTTCCGATAGGCATTACAAAAATAGGTGTCGATAGGCATTTCAGATATAGGTGTCGATAGGCATTTCAGATATAGGTGTCGATAGGCATTTCAGATATAGGTGTCGATAGGCATTTCAGATATAGGTGTCGATAGGCAAATCAGATATAGGTGTCGATAGGCATTTCAGATATAGGTGTCGATAGGCATTTCAGATATAGGTGTCGATAGGCATTTCAGATATAGGTGTCGATAGGCATTTCAGATATAGGTGCCGATAGGCATTTCAGATATAGTTGCCGATTGGCATTTTAAAAATAGGTGCCGATAGGCATTTCAGATATAGAAGCCGATAGGCTTTTCAAATATAGGTGCCGATAGGCATTCCAGATATGGTTGCCGATAGTCATTTCAAATATAGGTGCTGATAGGCATTTCAGATGTAGTTTCCGATAGGCATTTCAAAAATAGGTGTCGATAGGCATTTCAGATATAGGTGTCGATAGGCATTTCAGATATAGTTGTCGATAGGCATTTCAGATATAGTTGTCGATAGGCATTTCAGATATAGGTGTCGATAGGCATTTCAGATATAGGTGTCGATAGGCATTTCAGATATAGGTGTCGATAGGCATTTCAGATATAGGTGTCGATAGGCATTTCAGATATAGGCGCCGATAGGCATTTCAGATATAGTTGCCGATTGGCATTTTAAAAATAGGTGCCGATAGGCATTTCAGATATAGAAGCCGATAGGCATTTCAAATATAGGTGCCGATAGGCATTCCAGATATGTTTGCCGATAGGCATTTCAAATATAGGTGCTGATAGGCATTTCAGATGCAGTTTCCGATAGGCATTTCAAAAATAGGTGTCGATAGGCATTTCAGTAATAGGTGTCGATAGGCATTTCAGATATAGGTGTCGATAGGCATTTTAGATATAGGTGTCGATAGGCATTTCAGATATAGGTGTCGATAGGCATTTCAGATATAGGTGTCGATAGGCATTTCAGATATAGGTGTCGATAGGCATTTCAGATATAGGTGTCGATAGGCATTTCAGATATAGGTGCCGATAGGCATTTCAGATATAGTTGCCGATTGGCATTTTAAAAATAGGTGCCGATAGGCATTTCAGATATAAAAGCCGATAGGCATTTCAAATATAGGTGCCGATAGGCATTTCAGATATGGTTGCCGATAGGCATTTCAAATATAGGTGCTGATAGGCATTTCAGATGTAGTTTCCGATAGGCATTTCAAAAATAGGTGTCGATAGGCATTTCAGATATAGGTGTCGATTGGCATTTCAGATATAGGTGTCGATAGGCAATTCAGATATAGGTGTCGATAGGCATTTCAGATATAGGTGTCGATAGGCATTTCAGATATAGGTGTCGATAGGCATTTCAGATATGGGTGTCGATAGGCATTTCAGATATAGGTGTCGATAGGCATTTCAGATATAGGTGTCGATAGGCATTTCAGATATAGGTGCCGATAGGCATTTCAGATATAGTTGTCGATTGGCATTTTAAAAATAGGTGCCGATAGGCATTTCAGATATAGAAGCCGATAGGCATTTCAAATATAGGTGCCGATAGGCACTCCAGATATGGTTTCCGATAGGCATTTCAAATATAGGTGCTGATAGGCATTTCAGATGTAGTTTCCGATTGGCATTTCAAAAATAGGTGTCGATAGGCATTTCAGATATAGGTGTCGATAGGCATTTCAGATATAGGTGTCGATAGGCATTTCAGATATAGGTGTCGATAGGCATTTCAGATATAGGTGTCGATAGGCATTTCAGGTATAGGTGTCGATAGGCATTTCAGATATAGGTGTCGATAGGCATTTCAGATATAGGTGTCGATAGGCATTTCAGATAAAGGTGCCGATAGGCATTTCAGATATAGTTGCCGATTGGCATTTTAAAAATAGGTGCCGATAGGCATTTCAGATATCGAAGCCGATAGGCATTTCAAATATAGGTGCCGATGGGCATTCCAGATATGGTTGCCGATAGGCATTTCAAATATAGGTGCTGATAGGCATTTCAGATGTAGTTTTCGATAGGCATTTCAAAAATAGGTGTCGATAGGCATTTCAGATATAGGTGTCGATAGGCATTTCAGATATAGGTGTCGATAGGCATTTCAGATATAGGTGTCGATAGGCATTTCAGATATAGGTGTCGATAGGCATTTCAGATATAAGTGTTGATAGGCATTTCAGATATAGGATCCGATAGGCATTTCAGATATAGTTGCCGATTGGCATTTTAAAAATAGGTGCCGATAGGCATTTCAGATATAGAAGTTGATAGGCATTTCAAATATAGGTGCCGATAGGCATTCCAGATATGGTTGCCGATAGGCATTTCAAATATAGGTGCTGATAGGCATTTCAGATGTAGTTTCCGATAGGCATTTCAAAAATAGGTGTCGATAGGCATTTCAGATATAGGTGTCGATAGGCATTTCAGATATAGGTGTCGATAGGCATTTCAGATATAGGTGTCGATAGGCATTTCAGATATAGGTGTCGATAGGCATTTCAGATATAGGTGTCGATAGGCATATCAGATATAGGTGTCGATAGGCATTTCAGATATAGGTGTCGATAGGCATTTCAGATATAGGTGCCGATAGGTATTTCAGATAAAGTTGCCGATTGGCATTTTAAAAATAGGTGCCGATAGGCATTTCAGATATAGAAGCCGATAGGCATTTCAAATATAGGTGCCGATAGGCATTCCAGATATGGTTGCCGATAGGCATTTCAAATATAGGTGCTGATAGGCATTTCAGATGTAGTTTCCGATAGGCATTTCAAAAATAGGTGTCGATAGGCATTTCAGATATAGGTGTCGATAGGCATTTCAGATATAGGTGTCGATAGGCATTTCAGATATAGGTGTCGATAGGCATTTCAGGTATAGGTGTCGATAGGCATTTCAGATATAGGTGTCGATAGGCATTTCAGATATAGGTGTCGATAGGCATTTCAGATATAGGTGCCGATAGGCATTTCAGATATAGTTGCCGATTGGCATTTTAAAAATGGGTGCCGATAGGCATTTCAGATATAGAAGCCGATAGGCATTTCAAATATAGGTGCCGATAGGCATTCCAGATATGGTTGCCGATAGGCATTTCAAATATAGGTGCTGATAGGCATTTCAGATGTAGTTTCCGATAGGCTTTTCAAAAATAGGTGTCGATAGGCATTTCAGATATAGGTGTCGATAGGCATTTCAGATATAGGTGTCGATAGGCATTTCAGATATAGGTGTCGATAGGCATTTCAGATATAGGTGTCGATAGGCATTTCAGATATAGGTGTCGATAGGCATTTCAGATATAGGTGTCGATAGGCATTTCAGATATAGGTGTCGATAGGCATTTCAGATATAGGTGTCGATAGGCATTTCAGATATAGGTGTCGATAGGCATTTCAGATATAGGTGTCGATAGGCATTTCAGATATAGGTGTCGATAGGCATTTCAGATATAGGTGTCGATAGGCATTTCAGATATAGGTGCCGATAGGCATTACAGATATAGTTGCCGATTGGCATTTTAAAAATAGGTGCCGATAGGCATTTCAGATATAGAAGCCGATAGGCATTTCAAATATAGGTGCCGATTGGCATTCCAGATATGGTTGCCGATAGGCATTTCAAATATAGGTGCTGATAGGCATTTCAGATGTAGTTTCCGATAGGCATTTCAAAAATAGGTGTCGATAGGCATTTCAGATATAGGTGTCGATAGGCATTTCAGATATAGGTGTCGATAGGCATTTCAGATATAGGTGTCGATAGGCATTTCAGATATAGGTGTCGATAGGCATTTCAGATATAGGTGTCGATAGGCATTTCAGATATAGGTGTCGATAGGCATTTCAGATATAGGTTCCGATAGGCATTTCAGATATAGTTGCCGATTGGCATTTTAAAAATAGGTGCCGATAGGCATTTCAGATATAGAAGCCGATAGGCAATTCAAATATAGGTGCCGATAGGCATTCCAGATATGGTTGCCGATAGGCATTTCAAATATAGGTGCTGATAGGCATTTCAGATGTAGTTTCCGATAGGCATTTCAAAAATAGGTGTCGATAGGCATTTCAGATATAGGTGTCGATAGGCATTTCAGATATAGGTGTCGATAGGCATTTCAGATATAGGTGTCGATAGGCATTTCAGATATAGGTGTCGATAGGCATTTCAGATATAGGTGTCGATAGGCATTTCAGATATAGGTGTCGATAGGCATTTCAGATATAGGTGTCGATAGGCATTTCAGATATAGGTGCCGATAGGCATTTCAGATATAGTTGCCGATTGGCATTTTAAAAATAGGTGCCGATAGGCATTTCAGATATAGAAGCCGATATGCATTTCAAATATAGGTGCCGATAGGTATTCCAGATATGGTTGCCGATAGGCATTTCAAATATAGGTGCTGATAGGCATTTCAGATGTAGTTTCCGATAGGCATTACAAAAATAGGTGTCGATAGGCATTTCAGATATAGGTGTCGATAGGCATTTCAGATATAGGTGTCGATAGGCATTTCAGATATAAGTGTCGATAGGCATTTCAGATATAGGTGTCGATAGGCAAATCAGATATAGGTGTCGATAGGCATTTCAGATATAGGTGTCGATAGGCATTTCAGATATAGGTGTCGATAGGCATTTCAGATATAGGTGTCGATAGGCATTTCAGATATAGGTGCCGATAGGCATTTCAGATATAGTTGCCGATTGGCATTTTAAAAATAGGTGCCGATAGGCATTTCAGATATAGAAGCCGATAGGCTTTTCAAATATAGGTGCCGATAGGCATTCCAGATATGGTTGCCGATAGTCATTTCAAATATAGGTGCTGATAGGCATTTCAGATGTAGTTTCCGATAGGCATTTCAAAAATAGGTGTCGATAGGCATTTCAGATATAGGTGTCGATAGGCATTTCAGATATAGTTGCCGATAGGCATTTCAGATATAGTTGTCGATAGGCATTTCAGATATAGGTGTCGATAGGTATTTCAGATATAGGTGTCGATAGGCATTTCAGATATAGGTGTCGATAGGCATTTCAGATATAGGTGTCGATAGGCATTTCAGATATAGGCGCCGATAGGCATTTCAGATATAGTTGCCGATTGGCATTTTAAAAATAGGTGCCGATAGGCATTTCAGATATAGAAGCCGATAGGCATTTCAAATATAGGTGCCGATAGGCATTCCAGATATGTTTGCCGATAGGCATTTTAAATATAGGTGCTGATAGGCATTTCAGATGCAGTTTCCGATAGGCATTTCAAAAATAGGTGTCGATAGGCATTTCAGTAATAGGTGTCGATAGGCATTTCAGATATAGGTGTCGATAGGCATTTTAGATATAGGTGTCGATAGGCATTTCAGATATAGGTGTCGATAGGCATTTCAGATATAGGTGTCGATAGGCATTTCAGATATAGGTGTCGATAGGCATTTCAGATATAGGTGTCGATAGGCATTTCAGATATAGGTGCCGATAGGCATTTCAGATACAGTTGCCGATTGGCATTTTAAAAATAGGTGCCGATAGGCATTTCAGATATAGAAGCCGATAGGCATTTCAAATATAGGTGCCGATAGGCATTTCAGATATGGTTGCCGATAGGCATTTCAAATATAGGTGCTGATAGGCATTTCAGATGTAGTTTCCGATAGGCATTTCAAAAATAGGTGTCGATAGGCATTTCAGATATAGGTGTCGATAGGCATTTCAGATATAGGTGTCGATAGGCAATTCAGATATAGGTGTCGATAGGCATTTCAGATATAGGTGTCGATAGGCATTTCAGATATAGGTGTCGATAGGCATTTCAGATATGGGTGTCGATAGGCATTTCAGATATAGGTGTCGATAGGCATTTCAGATATAGGTGTCGATAGGCATTTCAGATATAGGTGCCGATAGGCATTTCAGATATAGTTGTCGATTGGCATTTTAAAAATAGGTGCCGATAGGCATTTCAGATATAGAAGCCGATAGGCATTTCAAATATAGGTGCCGATAGGCATTCCAGATATGGTTTCCGATAGGCATTTCAAATATAGGTGCTGATAGGCATTTCAGATGTAGTTTCCGATTGGCATTTCAAAAATAGGTGTCGATAGGCATTTCAGATATAGGTGTCGATAGGCATTTCAGATATAGGTGTCGATAGGCATTTCAGATATAGGTGTCGATAGGCATTTCAGATATAGGTGTCGATAGGCATTTCAGGTATAGGTGTCGATAGGCATTTCAGATATAGGTGTCGATAGG
This sequence comes from Venustoraphidia nigricollis, assembly GCA_034508555.1. Classification (NCBI taxonomy): domain Eukaryota; kingdom Metazoa; phylum Arthropoda; class Insecta; order Raphidioptera; family Raphidiidae; genus Venustoraphidia; species Venustoraphidia nigricollis. The sequence continues at coordinate 31,569 of JAVRKA010000353.1, forward strand.
CATTTCAGATATAGGTGTCGATAGGCATTTCAGATAAAGGTGCCGATAGGCATTTCAGATATAGTTGCCGATTGGCATTTTAAAAATAGGTGCCGATAGGCATTTCAAATATAGGTGCCGATGGGAATTCCAGATATGGTTGCCGATAGGCATTTCAAATATAGGTGCTGATAGGCATTTCAGATGTAGTTTTCGATAGGCATTTCAAAAATAGGTGTCGATAGGCATTTCAGATATAGGTGTCGATAGGCATTTCAGATATAGGTGTCGATAGGCATTTCAGATATAGGTGTCGATAGGCATTTCAGATATAGGTGTCGATAGGCATTTCAGATATAAGTGTTGATAGGCATTTCAGATATAGGATCCGATAGGCATTTCAGATATAGTTGCCGATTGGCATTTTAAAAATAGGTGCCGATAGGCATTTCAGATATAGAAGTTGATAGGCATTTCAAATATAGGTGCCGATAGGCATTCCAGATATGGTTGCCGATAGGCATTTCAAATATAGGTGCTGATAGGCATTTCAGATGTAGTTTCCGATAGGCATTTCAAAAATAGGTGTCGATAGGCATTTCAGATATAGGTGTCGATAGGCATTTCAGATATAGGTGTCGATAGGCATTTCAGATATAGGTGTCGATAGGCATTTCAGATATAGGTGTCGATAGGCATTTCAGATATAGGTGTCGATAGGCATTTCTGATATAGGTGTCGATAGACATTTCAGATATAGGTGTCGATAGGCATTTCAGATATAGGTGTCGATAGGCATTTCAGATATAGGTGTCGATAGGCATTTCAGATATAGGTGCCGATAGGCATTTCAGTTATAGTTGCCGATTGGCATTTTAAAAATAGGTGCCGATAGGCATTTCAGATATAGAAGCCGATAGGCATTTCAAATATAGGTGCCGATAGGCATTCCAGATATGGTTGCCGATAGGCATTTCAAATATAGGTGCTGATAGGCATTTCAGATGTAGTTTCCGATAGGCATTTCAAAAATAGGTGTCGATAGGCATTTCAGATATAGGTGTCGATAGGCATTTCAGATATAGGTGTCGATAGGCATTTCAGATATAGGTGTCGATAGGCATTTCAGATATAGGTGTCGATAGGCATTTCAGATATAGGTGTCGATAGGCATTTCAGATATAGGTGTCGATAGGCATTTCAGATATAGGTGTCGATAGGCATTTCAGATATAGGTGTCGATAGGCATTTCAGATATAGGTGTCGATAGGCATTTCAGATATAGGTGTCGATAGGCATTTCAGATATAGGTGTCGATAGGCATTTCAGATATAGGTGTCGATAGGCATTTCAGATATAGGGGCCGATAGGCATTTCAGATATAGTTGCCGATTGGCATTTTAAAAATAGGTGCCGATAGGCATTTCAGATATAGAAGCCGATAGGCATTTCAAATATAGGTGCCGATTGGCATTCCAGATATGGTTGCCGATAGGCATTTCAAATATAGGTGCTGATAGGCATTTCAGATGTAGTTTCCGATAGGCATTTCAAAAATAGGTGTCGATAGGCATTTCAGATATAGGTGTCGATAGGCATTTCAGATATAGGTGTCGATAGGCATTTCAGATATAGGTGTCGATAGGCATTTCAGATATAGGTGTCGATAGGCATTTCAGATATAGGTGTCGATAGGCATTTCAGATATAGGTGTCGATAGGCATTTCAGATATAGGTGTCGATAGGCATTTCAGATATAGGTGTCGATAGGCATTTCAGATATAGGTGCCGATAGGCATTTCAGATATAGTTGCCGATTGGCATTTTAAAAATAGGTGCCCATAGGCATTTCAGATATAGAAGCCGATAGGCATTTCAAATATAGGTGCCGATAGGCATTCCAGATATGGTTGCCGATAGGCATTTCAAATATAGGTGCTGATAGGCATTTCAGATGTAGTTTCCGATAGGCATTTCAAAAATAGGTGTCGATAGGCATTTCAGATATAGGTGTCGATAGGCATTTCAGATATAGGTGTCGATTAGCATTTCAGATATAGGTGTCGATAGGCATTTCAGATATAGGTGTCGATAGGCATTTCAGATATAGGTGTCGATAGGCATTTCAGATATAGGTGTCGATAGGCATTTCAGATATAGGTGTCGATAGGCATTTCAGATATAGGTGTCGATAGGCATTTCAGATATAGGTGTCGATAGGCATTTCAGATATAGGTGTCGATAGGCATTTCAGATATAGGTGTCGATAGGCATTTCAGATATAGGTGTCGATAGGCATTTCAGATATAGGTGTCGATAGGCATTTCAGATATAGGTGCCGATAGGCATTTCAGATATAGTTGCCGATTGGCATTTTAAAAATAGGTGCCGATAGGCATTTCAGATATAGAAGCCGATAGGCATTTCAAATATAGGTGCCGATAGGCATTCCAGATATGGTTGCCGATAGGCATTTGAAATATAGGTGCTGATAGGCATTTCAGATGTAGTTTCCGATAGGCATTTCAAAAATAGGTGTCGATAGGCATTTCAGATATAGGTGTTGATAGGCATTTCAGATATAGGTGTCGATAGGCATTTCAGATATAGGTGCCGATAGGCATTTCAGATATAGTTGCCGATTGGCATTTTAAAAATAGGTGCCGATAGGCATTTTAGATATAGAAGCCGATAGGCATTTCAAATATAGGTGCCGATAGGCATTCCAGATATGGTTGCCGATAGGCATTTCAAATATAGGTGCTGATAGGCATTTCAGATGTAGTTTCCGATAGGCATTTCAAAAATAGGTGTCGATAGGCATTTCAGATATAGGTGTCGATAGGCATTTCAGATATAGGTGCCGATAGGCATTTCAGATATAGTTGCCGATTGGCATTTTAAAAATAGGTGCCGATAGGCATTTCAGATATAGAAGCCGATAGGCATTTCAAATATAGGTGCCGATAGGCATTCCAATATGGTTGCCGATAGGCATTTCAAATATAGGTGCTGATAGGCATTTCAGATGTAGTTTCCGATAGGCATTTCAAAAATAGGTGTCGATAGGCATTTCAGATATAGGTGTCGATAGGCATTTCAGATATAGGTGTCGATAGGCATTTCAGATATAGGTGTCGATAGGCATTTCAGATATAGGTGTCGATTGGCATTTCAGATATAGGTGTCGATAGGCATTTCAGATATAGGTGTCGATAGGCATTTCAGATATAGGAGTCGATAGGCATTTCAGATATAGGTGTCGATAGGCATTTCAGATATAGGTGTCGATAGGCATTTCAGATATAGGTGTCGATAGGCATTTCAGATATAGGTGTCGATAGGCATTTCAGATATAGGTGTCGATAGGCATTTCAGATATAGGTGTCGATAGGCGTTTCAGATATAGGTATCGATAGGCATTTCAGATATAGGTGCCGATAGGCATTTCAGATATAGTTGCCTATTGGCATTTTAAAAATAGGTGCCGATAGGCATTTCAGATATAGAAGCCGATAGGCATTTCAAATATAGGTGCCGATTGGCATTCCAGATATGGTTGCCGATAGGCATTTCAAATATAGGTGCTGATAGGCATTTCAGATGTAGTTTCCGATAGGCATTTCAAAAATAGGTGTCGATAGGCATTTCAGATATAGGTGTCGATAGGCATTTCAGATATAGGTGTCGATAGGCATTTCAGATGTAGGTGTCGATAGGCATTTCAGATATAGGTGTCGATAGGCATTTCAGATATAGGTGTCGATAGGCATTTCAGATATAGGTGTCGATAGGCATTTCAGATATAGGTGTCGTAAGGCATTTCAGATATAGGTGCCGATAGGCATTTCAGATATAGTTGCCGATTGGCATTTTAAAAATAGGTGCCGATAGGCATTTCAGATATCGAAGCCGATAGGCATTTCAAATATAGGTGCCGATAGGCATTCCAGATATGGTTGCCGATAGGCATTTCAAATATAGGTGCTGATAGGCATTTCAGATGTAGTTTCCGATAGGCATTTCAAAAATAGGTGTCGATAGGCATTTCAGATATAGGTGTCGATAGGCATTTCAGATATAGGTGCCGATAGGCATTTCAGATATAGTTGCCGATTGGCATTTTAAAAATAGGTGCCGATAGGCATTTCAGATATAGAAGCCGATAGGCATTTCAAATATAGGTGCCGATAGGCATTCCAGATATGGTTGCCGATAGGCATTTCAAATATAGGTGCTGATAGGCATTTCAGATGTAGTTTCCGATAGGCATTTCAAAAATAGGTGTCGATAGGCATTTCAGATATAGGTGTCGATAGGGATTTCAGATATAGGTGTCGATAGGCATTTCAGATATAGGTGTCGATAGGCATTTCAGATATAGGTGTCGATAGGCATTTCAGATATAGGTGTCGATAGGCATTTCAGATATAGGTGTCGATAGGCATTTCAGATAAAGGTGTCGATAGGCATTTCAGATATAGGTGTCGATAGGCATTTCAGATATAGGTGCCGATAGGCATTTCAGATATAGTTGCCGATTGGCATTTTAAAAATAGGTGCCGATAGGCATTTCAGATATAGAAGCCGATAGGCATTTCAAATATAGGTGCCGATAGGCATCCCAGATATGGTTGCCGATAGGCATTTCAAATATAGGTGCTGATAGGCATTTCAGATGTAGTTTCCGATAGGCATTTAAAAAATAGGTGTCGATAGGCATTTCAGATATAGGTGTCGATAGGCATTTCAGATATAGGTGTCGATAGGCATTTCAGATATAGGTGTCGATAGGCATTTCAGATATAGGTGTCGATAGGCATTTTAGATATAGGTGTCGATAGGCATTTCAGATATAGGTGTCGATAGGCATTTCAGATATAGGTGTCGATAGGCATGTCAGATATAGGTGCCGATAGGCATTTCAGATATAGTTGCCGATTGGCAATTTAAAAATGGGTGCCGATAGGCATTTCAGATATAGAAGCCGATAGGCATTTCAAATATAGGTTCCGATAGGCATTCCAGATATGGTTGCCGATAGGCATTTCAAATATAGGTGCTGATAGGCATTTCAGATGTAGTTTCCGATAGGCTTTTCAAAAATAGGTGTCGATAGGCATTTCAGATATAGGTGTCGATAGGCATTTCAGATATAGGTGTCGATAGGCATTTCAGATATAGGTGTCGATAGGCATTTCAGATATAGGTGTCGATAGGCATTTCAGATATAGGTGTCGATAGGCATTTCAGATATAGGTGTCGATAGGCATTTCAGATATAGGTGTCGATAGGCATTTCAGATATAGGTGTCGATAGGCATTTCAGATATAGGTGTCGATAGGCATTTCAGATATAGGTGTCGATAGGCATTTCAGATATAGGTGTCGATAGGCATTTCAGTTATAGGTGTCGATAGGCATTTCAGATATAGGTGCCGATAGGCATTACAGATATAGTTGCCGATTGGCATTTTAAAAATAGGTGCCGATAGGCATATCAGATATAGAAGCCGATAGACATTTCAAATATAGGTGCCGATTGGCATTCCAGATATGGTTGCCGATAGGCATTTCAAATATAGGTGCTGATAGGCATTTCAGATGTAGTTTCCGATAGGCATTTCAAAAATAGGTGTCGATAGGCATTTCAGATATAGGTGTCGATAGGCATTTCAGATATAGGTGTCGATAGGCATTTCAGATATAGGTGTCGATAGGCATTTCAGATATAGGTGTCGATAGGCATTTCAGATATAGGTGTCGATAGGCATTTCAGATATAGGTGTCGATAGGCATTTCAGATATAGGTGCCGATAGGCATTTCAGATATAGTTGCCGATTGGCATTTTAAAAATAGGTGCCGATAGGCATTTCAGATATAGAAGCCGATAGGCAATTCAAATATAGGTGCCGATAGGCATTCCAGATATGGTTGCCGATAGGCATTTCAAATATAGGTGCTGATAGGCATTTCAGATGTAGTTTCCGATAGGCATTTCAAAAATAGGTGTCGATAGGCATTTCAGATATAGGTGTCGATAGGCATTTCAGATATAGGTGTCGATAGGCATTTCAGATATAGGTGTCGATAGGCATTTCAGATATAGGTGTCGATAGGCATTTCAGATATAGGTGTCGATAGGCATTTCAGATATAGGTGTCGATAGGCATTTCAGATATAGGTGTCGATAGGCATTTCAGATATAGGTGTCGATAGGCATTTCAGATATAGGTGCCGATAGGCATTTCAGATATAGTTGCCGATTGGCATTTTAAAAATAGGTGCCGATAGGCATTTCAGATATAGAAGCCGATAGGCATTTCAAATATAGGTGCCGATAGGTATTCCAGATATGGTTGCCGATAGGCATTTCAAATATAGGTGCTGATAGGCATTTCAGATGTAGTTTCCGATAGGCATTACAAAAATAGGTGTCGATAGGCATTTCAGATATAGGTGTCGATAGGCATTTCAGATATAGGTGTCGATAGGCATTTCAGATATAGGTGTCGATAGGCATTTCAGATATAGGTGTCGATAGGCAAATCAGATATAGGTGTCGATAGGCATTTCAGATATAGGTGTCGATAGGCATTTCAGATATAGGTGTCGATAGGCATTTCAGATATAGGTGTCGATAGGCATTTCAGATATAGGTGCCGATAGGCATTTCAGATATAGTTGCCGATTGGCATTTTAAAAATAGGTGCCGATAGGCATTTCAGATATAGAAGCCGATAGGCTTTTCAAATATAGGTGCCGATAGGCATTCCAGATATGGTTGCCGATAGTCATTTCAAATATAGGTGCTGATAGGCATTTCAAATGTAGTTTCCGATAGGCATTTCAAAAATAGGTGTCGATAGGCATTTCAGATATAGGTGTCGATAGGCATTTCAGATATAGTTGTCGATAGGCATTTCAGATATAGTTGTCGATAGGCATTTCAGATATAGGTGTCGATAGGCATTTCAGATATAGGTGTCGATAGGCATTTCAGTTATAGGTGTCGATAGGCATTTCAGATATAGGTGTCGATAGGCATTTCAGATATAGGCGCCGATAGGCATTTCAGATATAGTTGCCGATTGGCATTTTAAAAATAGGTGCCGATAGGCATTTCAGATATAGAAGCCGATAGGCATTTCAAATATAGGTGCCGATAGGCATTCCAGATATGTTTGCCGATAGGCATTTCAAATATAGGTGCTGATAGGCATTTCAGATGCAGTTTCCGATAGGCATTTCAAAAATAGGTGTCGATAGGCATTTCAGTAATAGGTGTCGATAGGCATTTCAGATATAGGTGTCGATAGGCATTTTAGATATAGGTGTCGATAGGCATTTCAGATATAGGTGTCGATAGGCATTTCAGATATAGGTGTCGATAGGCATTTCAGATATAGGTGTCGATAGGCATTTCAGATATAGGTGTCGATAGGCATTTCAGATATAGGTGCCGATAGGCATTTCAGATATAGTTGCCGATTTGCATTTTAAAAATAGGTGCCGATAGGCATTTCAGATATAGAAGCCGATAGGCATTTCAAATATAGGTGCCGATAGGCATTTCAGATATGGTTGCCGATAGGCATTTCAAATATAGGTGCTGATAGGCATTTCAGATGTAGTTTCCGATAGGCATTTCAAAAATAGGTGTCGATAGGCATTTCAGATATAGGTGTCGATTGGCATTTCAGATATAGGTGTCGATAGGCAATTCAGATATAGGTGTCGATAGGCATTTCAGATATAGGTGTCGATAGGCATTTCAGATATAGGTGTCGATAGGCATTTCAGATATGGGTGTCGATAGGCATTTCAGATATAGGTGTCGATAGGCATTTCAGATATAGGTGTCGATAGGCATTTCAGATATAGGTGCCGATAGGCATTTCAGATATAGTTGTCGATTGGCATTTTAAAAATAGGTGCCGATAGGCATTTCAGATATAGAAGCCGATAGGCATTTCAAATATAGGTGCCGATAGGCATTCCAGATATGGTTTCCGATAGGCATTTCAAATATAGGTGCTGATAGGCATTTCAGATGTAGTTTCCGATTGGCATTTCAAAAATAGGTGTCGATAGGCATTTCAGATATAGGTGTCGATAGGCATTTCAGATATAGGTGTCGATAGGCATTTCAGATATAGGTGTCGATAGGCATTTCAGATATAGGTATCGATAGGCATTTCAGGTATAGGTGTCGATAGGCATTTCAGATATAGGTGTCGATAGGCATTTCAGATATAGGTGTCGATAGGCATTTCAGATAAAGGTGCCGATAGGCATTTCAGATATAGTTGCCGATTGGCATTTTAAAAATAGGTGCCGATAGGCATTTCAGATATCGAAGCCGATAGGCATTTCAAATATAGGTGCCGATGGGAATTCCAGATATGGTTGCCGATAGGCATTTCAAATATAGGTGCTGATAGGCATTTCAGATGTAGTTTTCGATAGGCATTTCAAAAATAGGTGTCGATAGGCATTTCAGATATAGGTGTCGATAGGCATTTCAGATATAGGTGTCGATAGGCATTTCAGATATAGGTGTCGATAGGCATTTCAGATATAGGTGTCGATAGGCATTTCAGATATAAGTGTTGATAGGCATTTCAGATATAGGATCCGATAGGCATTTCAGATATAGTTGCCGATTGGCATTTTAAAAATAGGTGCCGATAGGCATTTCAGATATAGAAGTTGATAGGCATTTCAAATATAGGTGCCGATAGGCATTCCAGATATGATTGCCGATAGGCATTTCAAATATAGGTGCTGATAGGCATTTCAGATGTAGTTTCCGATAGGCATTTCAAAAATAGGTGTCGATAGGCATTTCAGATATAGGTGTCGATAGGCATTTCAGATATAGGTGTCGATAGGCATTTCAGATATAGGTGTCGATAGGCATTTCAGATATAGGTGTCGATAGGCATTTCAGATATAGGTGTCGATAGGCATTTTAGATATAGGTGTCGATAGGCATTTCAGATATAGGTGTCGATAGGCATTTCAGATATAGGTGCCGATAGGTATTTCAGATAAAGTTGCCGATTGGCATTTTAAAAATAGGTGCCGATAGGCATTTCAGATATAGAAGCCGATAGGCATTTCAAATATAGGTGCCGATAGGCATTCCAGATATGGTTGCCGATAGGCATTTCAAATATAGGTGCTGATAGGCATTTCAGATGTAGTTTCCGATAGGCATTTCAAAAATAGGTGTCGATAGGCATTTCAGATATAGGTGTCGATAGGCATTTCAGATATAGGTGTCGATAGGCATTTCAGATATAGGTGTCGATAGGCATTTCAGGTATAGGTGTCGATAGGCATTTCAGATATAGGTGTCGATAGGCATTTCAGATATAGGTGTCGATAGGCATTTCAGATATAGGTGTCGATAGGCATTTCAGATATAGGTGTCGATAGGCATTTCAGATATAGGAGCCGATAGGCATTTCAGATATAGTTGCCGATTGGCATTTTAAAAATAGGTGCCGATAGGCATTTCAGATATAGAAGCCGATAGGCATTTCAAATATAGGTGCCGATAGGCATTCCAGATTAGGTTGCCGATAGGCATTTCAAATATAGGTGCTGATAGGCATTTCAGATGTAGTTTCCGATAGGCATTTCAAAAATAGGTGTCGATAGGCATTTCAGATATAGGTGTCGATAGGCATTTCAGATATAGGTGTCGATAGGCATTTCAGATATAGGTGTCGATAGGCATTTCAGATATGGGTGTCGATAGGCATTTCAGATATAGGTGCCGATAGGCATTTCAGATATAGTTGCCGATTGGCATTTTAAAAATAGGTGCCGATAGGCATTTCAGATATAGAAGCCGATAGGCATTTCAAATATAGGTGCCGATAGGCATTCCAGATATGGTTGCCGATAGGCATTTCAAATATAGGTGCTGATAGGCATTTCAGATGTAGTTTCCGATAGGCATTTCAAAAATAGGTGTCGATAGGCATTTCAGATATAGGTGTCGATAAGCATTTCAGATATAGGTGTCGATAATCATTTCAGATATAGGTGTCGATAGGCATTTCAGATATAGGTGTCGATAGACATTTCAGATATAGGTGTCGATAGGCATTTCAGATATAGTTGCCGATTGGCATTTTAAAAATAGGTGCCGATAGGCATTTCAGATATAGAAGCCGATAAGCATTTCAAATATAGGTGCCGATAGGCATTCCAGATATGGTTGCCGATAGGCATTTCAAATATAGGTGCTGATAGGCATTTCAGATGTAGTTTCCGATAGGCATTTCAAAAATAGGTGTCGATAGGCATTTCAGATATAGGTGTCGATAGGCATTTTAGACATAGGTGTCGATAGGCATTTCAGATATAGGTGTCGATAGGCATTTCAGATATAGGTGTCGATAGGCATTTCAGATATAGGTGTCGATAGGCATTTCAGATATAGGTGTCGATAGGCATTTCAGATATAGGTGTCGATAGGCATTTCAGATATAGGTGCCGATAGGCATTGCAGATATAGTTGCCGATTGGCATTTTAAAAATAGGAGCCGATAGGCATTTCAGATATAGAAGCCGATAGGCATTTCAAATATAGGTGCCGATAAGCATTCCAGATATGGTTGCCGATAGGCATTTCAAATATAGGTGCTAATAGGCATTTCCGATGTAGTTTCCGATAGGCATTTCAAAAATAGGTGTCGATAGGCATTTCAGATATAGGTGTCGATAGGCATTTCAGATATAGGTGTCGACAGGCATTTCGGATATAGGTGTCGATAGGCATTTCAGATATAGGTGTCGATAGGCATTTCAAATATAGGTGTCGATAGGCATTTCAGATATAGGTGTCGATAGGCATTTCAGATATAGGTGCCGATAGGCATTTCAGACATAGTTGCCGATTGGCATTTTAAAAATAGGTGCCGATAGGCATTTCAGATATAGAAGCCGATAGGCATTTCAAATATAGGTGCCGATAGGCATTCCAGATATGGTTGCCGATAGGCATTTCAAATATAGGTGCTGATAGGCATTTCAGATGTAGTTTCCGATAGGCATTTCAAAAATAGGTGTCGATAGGCATTTCAGATATAGGTGTCGATAGGCATTTCAGATATAGGTGTCTATAGGCATTTCAGATATAGGTGTCGATAGGCATTTCAGATATAGGTGTCGATAGGCATTTCAGATATAGGTGTCGATAGGCATTTCAGATATAGGTGTCGATAGGCATTTCAGATATAGGTGTCGATAGGCATTTCAGAAATAGGTGCCGATAGGCATTTCAGATATAGTTGCCGATTGGCATTTTAAAAATAGGTGCCGATAGGCATTTCAGATATAGAAGCCGATAGGCATTTCAAATATAGGTGCCGATAGGTATTCCAGATATGGTTGCCGATAGGCATTTCAAATATAGGTGCTGATAGGCATTTCAGATGTAGTTTCCGATAGGCATTACAAAAATAGGTGTCGATAGGCATTTCAGATATAGGTGTCGATAGGCATTTCAGATATAGGTGTCGATAGGCATTTCAGATATAGGTGTCGATAGGCATTTCAGATATAGGTGTCGATAGGCAAATCAGATATAGGTGTCGATAGGCATTTCAGATATAGGTGTCGATAGGCATTTCAGATATAGGTGTCGATAGGGATTTCAGATATAGTTGCCGATTGGCATTTTAAAAATAGGTGCCGATAGGCATTTCAGATATAGAAGCCGATAGGCATTTCAAATATAGGTGCCGATAGGCATTCCAGATATGTTTGCCGATAGGCATTTCAAATATAGGTGCTGATAGGCATTTCAGATGCAGTTTCCGATAGGCATTTCAAAAATAGGTGTCGATAGGCATTTCAGTAATAGGTGTCGATAGGCATTTCAGATATAGGTGTCGATAGGCATTTTAGATATAGGTGTCGATAGGCATTTCAGATATAGGTGTCGATAGGCATTTCAGATATAGGTGTCGATAGGCATTTCAGATATAGGTGTCGATAGGCATTTCAGATATAGGTGTCGATAGGCATTTCAGATATAGGTGCCGATAGGCATTTCAGATATAGTTGCCGATTGGCATTTTAAAAATAGGTGCCGATAGGCATTTCAGATATAGAAGCCGATAGGCATTTCAAATATAGGTGCCGATAGGCATTTCAGATATGGTTGCCGATAGGCATTTCAAATATAGGTGCTGATAGGCTTTTAAGATGTAGTTTCCGATAGGCATTTCAAAAATAGGTGTCGATAGGCATTTCAGATATAGGTGTCGATAGGCATTTCAGATATAGGTGTCGATAGGCAATTCAGATATAGGTGTCGATAGGCATTTCAGATATAGGTGTCGATAGGCATTTCAGATATAGGTGTCGATAGGCATTTCAGATATGGGTGTCGATAGGCAATTCAGATATAGGTGCCGATAGGCATTTCAGATATAATTGTCGATTGGCATTTTAAAAATAGGTGCCGATAGGCATTTCCGATATAGAAGCCGATAGGCATTTCAAATATAGGTGCCGATAGGCATTCCAGATATGGTTTCCGATAGGCATTTCAAATATAGGTGCTGATAGGCATTTCAGATGTAGTTTCCGATTGGCATTTCAAAAATAGGTGTCGATAGGCATTTCAGATATAGGTGTCGATAGGCATTTCAGATATAGGTGTCGATAGGCATTTCATATATAGGTGTCGATAGGCATTTCAGATATAGGTGTCGATAGGCATTTCAGATATAGGTGTCGATAGGCATTTCAGATATAGGTGTCGATAGGCATTTCAGATATAGGTGTCGATAGGCATTTCAGATAAAGGTGCCGATAGGCATTTCAGATATAGTTGCCGATTGGCATTTTAAAAATAGGTGCCGATAGGCATTTCAGATATCGAAGCCGATAGGCATTTCAAATATAGGTGCCGATGGGCATTCCAGATATGGTTGCCGATGGGCATTTCAAATATAGGTGCTGATAGGCATTTCAGATGTAGTTTTCGATAGGCATTTCAAAAATAGGTGTCGATAGGCATTTCAGATATAGGTGTCGATAGGCATTTCAGATATAGGTGTCGATAGGCATTTCAGATATAGGTGTCGATAGGCATTTCAGATATAGGTGTCGATAGGCATTTCAGATATAAGTGTTGATAGGCATTTCAGATATAGGATCCGATAGGCATTTCAGATATAGTTGCCGATTGGCATTTTAAAAATAGGTGCCGATAGGCATTTCAGATATAGAAGTTGATAGGCATTTCAAATATAGGTGCCGATAGGCATTCCAGATATGGTTGCCGATAGGCATTTCAAATATAGGTGCTGATAGGCATTTCAGATGTAGTTTCCGATAGGCATTTCAAAAATAGGTGTCGATAGGCATTTCAGATATAGGTGTCGATAGGCATTTCAGATATAGGTGTCGATAGGCATTTCAGATATAGGTGTCGATAGGCATTTCAGATATAGGTGTCGATAGGCATTTCAGATATAGGTGTCGATAGGCATATCAGATATAGGTGTCGATAGGCATTTCAGATATAGGTGTCGATAGGCATTTCAGATATAGGTGCCGATAGGTATTTCAGATAAAGTTGCCGATTGGCATTTTAAAAATAGGTGCCGATAGGCATTTCAGATATAGAAGCCGATAGGCATTTCAAATATAGGTGCCGATAGGCATTCCAGATATGGTTGCCGATAGGCATTTCAAATATAGGTGCTGATAGGCATTTCAGATGTAGTTTCCGATAGGCATTTCAAAAATAGGTGTCGATAGGCATTTCAGATATAGGTGTCGATAGGCATTTCAGATATAGGTGTCGATAGGCATTTCAGATATAGGTGTCGATAGGAATTTCAGGTATAGGTGTCGATAGGCATTTCAGATATAGGTGTCGATAGGCATTTCAGATATAGGTGTCGATAGGCATTTCAGATATAAGTGTCGATAGGCATTTCAGATATAGGTGTCGATAGGCATTTCAGATATAGGTGCCGATAGGCATTTCAGATATAGTTGCCGATTGGCATTTTAAAAATAGGTGCCGATAGGCATTTCAGATATAGAAGCCGATAGGCATTTCAAATATAGGTGCCGATAGGCATTCCAGATATGGTTGCCGATGGGAATTTCAAATATAGGTGCTGATAGGCATTTCAGATGTAGTTTCCGATAGGGAATTCAAAAATAGGTGTCGATAGGCATTTCAGATATAGGTGTCGATAGGCATTTCAGATATAGGTGTCGATAGGCATTTCAGATATAGGTGCCGATAGGCATTTCAGATATAGTTGCCGATTGGCATTTTAAAAATAGGTGCCGATAGGCATTTCAGATATAGAAGCCGATAGGCATTTCAAATATAGGTGCCGATAGGCATTCAAGATATGGTTGCCGATAGGCATTTCAAATATAGGTGCTGATAGGCATTTCAGATGTAGTTTCCGATAGGCATTTCAAAAATAGGTGTCGATAGGCATTTCAGATATAGGTGTCGATAGGCATTTCAGATATAGGTGTCGATAGGCATTTCAGATATAGGTGTCGATAGGCATTTCAGATATAGGTGCCGATAGGCATTTCAGATATAGTTGCCGATTGGCATTTTAAAAATAGGTGCCGATAGGCATTTCTGATATAGAAGCCGATAGGCATTTCAAATATAGGTGCCGATAGGCATTCCAGATGTGGTTGCTGATAGGCATTTCAAATATAGGTGCTGATAGGCATTTCAGATGTAGTTTCCGATAGGCATTTCAAAAATAGGTGTCGATAGGCATTTCAGATATAGGTGTCGATAAGCATTTCAGATATAGGTGTCGATAGGCATTTCAGATATAGGTGTCGATAGGCATTTCAGATATAGGTGTCGATAGACATTTCAGATATAGGTGTCGATAGGCATTTCAGATATAGTTGCCGATTGGCATTTTAAAAATAGGTGCCGATAGGCATTTCAGATATAGAAGCCGATAGTCATTTCAAATATAGGTGCCGATAGGCATTCCAGATATGGTTGCCGATAGGCATTTCAAATATAGGTGCTAATAGGCATTTCAGATGTAGTTTCCGATAGGCATTTCAAAAATAGGTGTCGATAGGCATTTCAGATATAGGTGTCGATAGGCATTTCAGATATAGGTGTCGATAGGCATTTCGGATATAGGTGTCGATAGGCATTTCAGATATAGGTGTCGATAGGCATTTCAGATATAGGTGTCGATAGGCATTTCAGATATAGGTGTCGATAGGCATTTCAGATATAGGTGCCAATAGGCATTTCAGATATAGTTGCCGATTGGCATTTTAAAAATAGGTGCCTCATAGGCATTTCAGATATAGAAGCCGATAGGCATTTCAAATATAGGTGCCGATAGGCATTCCAGATATGGTTGCCGATAGGCATTTCAAATATAGGTGCTGATAGGCATTTCAGACGTAGTTTCCGATAGGCATTTCAAAAATAGGTGTCGATAGGCATTTCAGATATAGGTGTCGATAGGCATTTCAGATATAGGTGTCGATAGGCATTTCAGATATAGGTGTCGATAGGCATTTCAGATATAGGTGTCGATAGGCATTTTAGATATAGGTGTCGATAGGCATTTCAGATATAGGTGTCGATAGGCATTTCAGATATAGGTGTCGATAGGCATTTCAGATATAGGTGCCGATAGGCATTTCAGATATAGTTGCCGATTGGCATTTTAAAAATAGGTGCCGATAGGCATTTCAGATATAGAAGCCGATAGGCATTTCAAATATAGGTGCCAATAGGCATTCCAGATATGGTTGCCGATAGGCATTTCAAATATAGGTGCTGATAGGCATTTCAGATGTAGTTTCCGATAGGCATTTCAAAAATAGGTGTCGATAGGCATTTCAGATATAGGTGTCGATAGGCATTTCAGATATAGGTGTCGATAGGCATTTCAGATATAGGTGTCGATAGGCATTTCAGATATAGGTGTCGATAGGCATTTCAGATATAGGTGTCGATAGGCATTTCAGATATAGGTGTCGATAGGCATTTCAGATATAGGTGTCGATAGGCATTTCAGAAATAGGTGCCGATAGGCATTTCAGATATAGTTGCCGATTGGCATTTTAAAAATAGGTGCCGATAGGCATTTCAGATATAGAAGCCGATAGGCATTTCAAATATAGGTGCCGATAGGTATTCCAGATATGGTTGCCGATAGGCATTTCAAATATAGGTGCTGATAGGCATTTCAGATGTAGTTTCCGATAGGCATTACAAAAATAGGTGTCGATAGGCATTTCAGATATAGGTGTCGATAGGCATTTCAGATATAGGTGTCGATAGGCATTTCAGATATAGGTGTCGATAGGCATTTCAGATATAGGTGTCGATAGGCAAATCAGATATAGGTGTCGATAGGCATTTCAGATATAGGTGTCGATAGGCATTTCAGATATAGGTGTCGATAGGGATTTCAGATATAGTTGCCGATTGGCATTTTAAAAATAGGTGCCGATAGGCATTTCAGATATAGAAGCCGATAGGCATTTCAAATATAGGTGCCGATAGGCATTCCAGATATGTTTGCCGATAGGCATTTCAAATATAGGTGCTGATAGGCATTTCAGATGCAGTTTCCGATAGGCATTTCAAAAATAGGTGTCGATAGGCATTTCAGTAATAGGTGTCGATAGGCATTTCAGATATAGGTGTCGATAGGCATTTTAGATATAGGTGTCGATAGGCATTTCAGATATAGGTGTCGATAGGCATTTCAGATATAGGTGTCGATAGGCATTTCAGATATAGGTGTCGATAGGCATTTCAGATATAGGTGTCGATAGGCATTTCAGATATAGGTGCCGATAGGCATTTCAGATATAGTTGCCGATTGGCATTTTAAAAATAGGTGCCGATAGGCATTTCAGATATAGAAGCCGATAGGCATTTCAAATATAGGTGCCGATAGGCATTTCAGATATGGTTGCCGATAGGCATTTCAAATATAGGTGCTGATAGGCTTTTAAGATGTAGTTTCCGATAGGCATTTCAAAAATAGGTGTCGATAGGCATTTCAGATATAGGTGTCGATAGGCATTTCAGATATAGGTGTCGATAGGCAATTCAGATATAGGTGTCGATAGGCATTTCAGATATAGGTGTCGATAGGCATTTCAGATATAGGTGTCGATAGGCATTTCAGATATGGGTGTCGATAGGCAATTCAGATATAGGTGCCGATAGGCATTTCAGATATAATTGTCGATTGGCATTTTAAAAATAGGTGCCGATAGGCATTTCCGATATAGAAGCCGATAGGCATTTCAAATATAGGTGCCGATAGGCATTCCAGATATGGTTTCCGATAGGCATTTCAAATATAGGTGCTGATAGGCATTTCAGATGTAGTTTCCGATTGGCATTTCAAAAATAGGTGTCGATAGGCATTTCAGATATAGGTGTCGATAGGCATTTCAGATATAGGTGTCGATAGGCATTTCATATATAGGTGTCGATAGGCATTTCAGATATAGGTGTCGATAGGCATTTCAGATATAGGTGTCGATAGGCATTTCAGATATAGGTGTCGATAGGCATTTCAGATATAGGTGTCGATAGGCATTTCAGATAAAGGTGCCGATAGGCATTTCAGATATAGTTGCCGATTGGCATTTTAAAAATAGGTGCCGATAGGCATTTCAGATATCGAAGCCGATAGGCATTTCAAATATAGGTGCCGATGGGCATTCCAGATATGGTTGCCGATGGGCATTTCAAATATAGGTGCTGATAGGCATTTCAGATGTAGTTTTCGATAGGCATTTCAAAAATAGGTGTCGATAGGCATTTCAGATATAGGTGTCGATAGGCATTTCAGATATAGGTGTCGATAGGCATTTCAGATATAGGTGTCGATAGGCATTTCAGATATAGGTGTCGATAGGCATTTCAGATATAAGTGTTGATAGGCATTTCAGATATAGGATCCGATAGGCATTTCAGATATAGTTGCCGATTGGCATTTTAAAAATAAGTGCCGATAGGCATTTCAGATATAGAAGTTGATAGGCATTTCAAATATAGGTGCCGATAGGCATTCCAGATATGGTTGCCGATAGGCATTTCAAATATAGGTGCTGATAGGCATTTCAGATGTAGTTTCCGATAGGCATTTCAAAAATAGGTGTCGATAGGCATTTCAGATATAGGTGTCGATAGGCATTTCAGATATAGGTGTCGATAGGCATTTCAGATATAGGTGTCGATAGGCATTTCAGATATAGGTGTCGATAGGCATTTCAGATATAGGTGTCGATAGGCATATCAGATATAGGTGTCGATAGGCATTTCAGATATAGGTGTCGATAGGCATTTCAGATATAGGTGCCGATAGGTATTTCAGATAAAGTTGCCGATTGGCATTTTAAAAATAGGTGCCGATAGGCATTTCAGATATAGAAGCCGATAGGCATTTCAAATATAGGTGCCGATAGGCATTCCAGATATGGTTGCCGATAGGCATTTCAAATATAGGTGCTGATAGGCATTTCAGATGTAGTTTCCGATAGGCATTTCAAAAATAGGTGTCGATAGGCATTTCAGATATAGGTGTCGATAGGCATTTCAGATATAGGTGTCGATAGGCATTTCAGATATAGGTGTCGATAGGAATTTCAGGTATAGGTGTCGATAGGCATTTCAGATATAGGTGTCGATAGGCATTTCAGATATAGGTGTCGATAGGCATTTCAGATATAAGTGTCGATAGGCATTTCAGATATAGGTGTCGATAGGCATTTCAGATATAGGTGCCGATAGGCATTTCAGATATAGTTGCCGATTGGCATTTTAAAAATAGGTGCCGATAGGCATTTCAGATATAGAAGCCGATAGGCATTTCAAATATAGGTGCCGATAGGCATTCCAGATATGGTTGCCGATGGGAATTTCAAATATAGGTGCTGATAGGCATTTCAGATGTAGTTTCCGATAGGGAATTCAAAAATAGGTGTCGATAGGCATTTCAGATATAGGTGTCGATAGGCATTTCAGATATAGGTGTCGATAGGCATTTCAGATATAGGTGCCGATAGGCATTTCAGATATAGTTGCCGATTGGCATTTTAAAAATAGGTGCCGATAGGCATTTCAGATATAGAAGCCGATAGGCATTTCAAATATAGGTGCCGATAGGCATTCAAGATATGGTTGCCGATAGGCATTTCAAATATAGGTGCTGATAGGCATTTCAGATGTAGTTTCCGATAGGCATTTCAAAAATAGGTGTCGATAGGCATTTCAGATATAGGTGTCGATAGGCATTTCAGATATAGGTGTCGATAGGCATTTCAGATATAGGTGTCGATAGGCATTTCAGATATAGGTGCCGATAGGCATTTCAGATATAGTTGCCGATTGGCATTTTAAAAATAGGTGCCGATAGGCATTTCTGATATAGAAGCCGATAGGCATTTCAAATATAGGTGCCGATAGGCATTCCAGATGTGGTTGCTGATAGGCATTTCAAATATAGGTGCTGATAGGCATTTCAGATGTAGTTTCCGATAGGCATTTCAAAAATAGGTGTCGATAGGCATTTCAGATATAGGTGTCGATAAGCATTTCAGATATAGGTGTCGATAGGCATTTCAGATATAGGTGTCGATAGGCATTTCAGATATAGGTGTCGATAGACATTTCAGATATAGGTGTCGATAGGCATTTCAGATATAGTTGCCGATTGGCATTTTAAAAATAGGTGCCGATAGGCATTTCAGATATAGAAGCCGATAGTCATTTCAAATATAGGTGCCGATAGGCATTCCAGATATGGTTGCCGATAGGCATTTCAAATATAGGTGCTAATAGGCATTTCAGATGTAGTTTCCGATAGGCATTTCAAAAATAGGTGTCGATAGGCATTTCAGATATAGGTGTCGATAGGCATTTCAGATATAGGTGTCGATAGGCATTTCGGATATAGGTGTCGATAGGCATTTCAGATATAGGTGTCGATAGGCATTTCAGATATAGGTGTCGATAGGCATTTCAGATATAGGTGTCGATAGGCATTTCAGATATAGGTGCCAATAGGCATTTCAGATATAGTTGCCGATTGGCATTTTAAAAATAGGTGCCTCATAGGCATTTCAGATATAGAAGCCGATAGGCATTTCAAATATAGGTGCCGATAGGCATTCCAGATATGGTTGCCGATAGGCATTTCAAATATAGGTGCTGATAGGCATTTCAGACGTAGTTTCCGATAGGCATTTCAAAAATAGGTGTCGATAGGCATTTCAGATATAGGTGTCGATAGGCATTTCAGATATAGGTGTCGATAGGCATTTCAGATATAGGTGTCGATAGGCATTTCAGATATAGGTGTCGATAGGCATTTTAGATATAGGTGTCGATAGGCATTTCAGATATAGGTGTCGATAGGCATTTCAGATATAGGTGTCGATAGGCATTTCAGATATAGGTGCCGATAGGCATTTCAGATATAGTTGCCGATTGGCATTTTAAAAATAGGTGCCGATAGGCATTTCAGATATAGAAGCCGATAGGCATTTCAAATATAGGTGCCAATAGGCATTCCAGATATGGTTGCCGATAGGCATTTCAAATATAGGTGCTGATAGGCATTTCAGATGTAGTTTCCGATAGGCATTTCAAAAATAGGTGTCGATAGGCATTTCAGATATAGGTGTCGATAGGCATTTCAGATATAGGTGTCGATAGGCATTTCAGATATAGGTGTCGATAGGCATTTCAGATATAGGTGTCGATAGGCATTTCAGATATAGGTGTCGATAGGCATTTCAGATATAGGTGTCGATAGGCATTTCAGATATAGGTGCCGATAGGCATTTCAGATATAGTTGCCGATTGGCATTTTAAAAATAGGTGCCGATAGGCATTTCAGATATAGAAGCCGATAGGCATTTCAAATATAGGTGCCGATAGGTATTCCAGA
Organism: Venustoraphidia nigricollis; assembly: GCA_034508555.1. Classification (NCBI taxonomy): domain Eukaryota; kingdom Metazoa; phylum Arthropoda; class Insecta; order Raphidioptera; family Raphidiidae; genus Venustoraphidia; species Venustoraphidia nigricollis. The sequence continues at coordinate 52,529 of JAVRKA010000353.1, forward strand.
TATGGTTGCCGATAGGCATTTCAAATATAGGTGCTGATAGGCATTTCAGATGTAGTTTCCGATAGGCATTACAAAAATAGGTGTCGATAGGCATTTCAGATATAGGTGTCGATAGGCATTTCAGATATAGGTGTCGATAGGCATTTCAGATATAGGTGTCGATAGGCATTTCAGATATAGGTGTCGATAGGCAAATCAGATATAGGTGTCGATAGGCATTTCAGATATAGGTGTCGATAGGCATTTCAGATATAGGTGTCGATAGGCATTTCAGATATAGTTGCCGATTGGCATTTTAAAAATAGGTGCCGATAGGCATTTCAGATATAGAAGCCGATAGGCATTTCAAATATAGGTGCCGATAGGCATTCCAGATATGTTTGCCGATAGGCATTTCAAATATAGGTGCTGATAGGCATTTCAGATGCAGTTTCCGATAGGCATTTCAAAAATAGGTGTCGATAGGCATTTCAGTAATAGGTGTCGATAGGCATTTCAGATATAGGTGTCGATAGGCATTTTAGATATAGGTGTCGATAGGCATTTCAGATATAGGTGTCGATAGGCATTTCAGATATAGGTGTCGATAGGCATTTCAGATATAGGTGTCGATAGGCATTTCAGATATAGGTGTCGATAGGCATTTCAGATATAGGTGCCGATAGGCATTTCAGATATAGTTGCCGATTGGCATTTTAAAAATAGGTGCCGATAGGCATTTCAGATATAGAAGCCGATAGGCATTTCAAATATAGGTGCCGATAGGCATTTCAGATATGGTTGCCGATAGGCATTTCAAATATAGGTGCTGATAGGCTTTTAAGATGTAGTTTCCGATAGGCATTTCAAAAATAGGTGTCGATAGGCATTTCAGATATAGGTGTCGATAGGCATTTCAGATATAGGTGTCGATAGGCAATTCAGATATAGGTGTCGATAGGCATTTCAGATATAGGTGTCGATAGGCATTTCAGATATAGGTGTCGATAGGCATTTCAGATATGGGTGTCGATAGGCAATTCAGATATAGGTGCCGATAGGCATTTCAGATATAATTGTCGATTGGCATTTTAAAAATAGGTGCCGATAGGCATTTCCGATATAGAAGCCGATAGGCATTTCAAATATAGGTGCCGATAGGCATTCCAGATATGGTTTCCGATAGGCATTTCAAATATAGGTGCTGATAGGCATTTCAGATGTAGTTTCCGATTGGCATTTCAAAAATAGGTGTCGATAGGCATTTCAGATATAGGTGTCGATAGGCATTTCAGATATAGGTGTCGATAGGCATTTCATATATAGGTGTCGATAGGCATTTCAGATATAGGTGTCGATAGGCATTTCAGATATAGGTGTCGATAGGCATTTCAGATATAGGTGTCGATAGGCATTTCAGATATAGGTGTCGATAGGCATTTCAGATAAAGGTGCCGATAGGCATTTCAGATATAGTTGCCGATTGGCATTTTAAAAATAGGTGCCGATAGGCATTTCAGATATCGAAGCCGATAGGCATTTCAAATATAGGTGCCGATGGGCATTCCAGATATGGTTGCCGATAGGCATTTCAAATATAGGTGCTGATAGGCATTTCAGATGTAGTTTTCGATAGGCATTTCAAAAATAGGTGTCGATAGGCATTTCAGATATAGGTGTCGATAGGCATTTCAGATATAGGTGTCGATAGGCATTTCAGATATAGGTGTCGATAGGCATTTCAGATATAGGTGTCGATAGGCATTTCAGATATAGGTGTCGATAGGCATTTCAGATATAAGTGTTGATAGGCATTTCAGATATAGGATCCGATAGGCATTTCAGATATAGTTGCCGATTGGCATTTTAAAAATAGGTGCCGATAGGCATTTCAGATATAGAAGTTGATAGGCATTTCAAATATAGGTGCCGATAGGCATTCCAGATATGGTTGCCGATAGGCATTTCAAATATAGGTGCTGATAGGCATTTCAGATGTAGTTTCCGATAGGCATTTCAAAAATAGGTGTCGATAGGCATTTCAGATATAGGTGTCGATAGGCATTTCAGATATAGGTGTCGATAGGCATTTCAGATATAGGTATCGATAGGCATTTCAGATATAGGTGTCGATAGGCATTTCAGATATAGGTGTCGATAGGCATTTCAGATATAGGTGTCGATAGGCATTTCAGATATAGGTGTCGATAGGCATTTCAGATATAGGTGCCGATAGGCATTTCAGATATAGTTGCCGATTGGCATTTTAAAAATTGGTGCCGATAGGCATTTCAGATATAGAAGCCGATAGGCATTTCAAATATAGGTGCCGATAGGTATTCCAGATATGGTTGCCGATAGGCATTTCAAATATAGGTGCTGATAGGCATTTCAGATGTAGTTTCCGATAGGCATTACAAAAATAGGTGTCGATAGGCATTTCAGATATAGGTGTCGATAGGCATTTCAGATATAGGTGTCGATAGGCATTTCATATATAGGTGTCGATAGGCATTTCAGATATAGGTGTCGATAGGCAAATCAGATATAGGTGTCGATAGGCATTTCAGATATAGGTGTCGATAGGCATTTCAGATATAGGTGTCGATAGGCATTTCAGATATAGGTGTCGATAGGCATTTCAGATATAGGTGCCGATAGGCATTTCAGATATAGTTGCCGATTGGCATTTTAAAAATAGGTGCCGATAGGCATTTTAGATATAGAAGCCGATAGGCATTTCAAATATAGGTGCCGATAGGCATTCCAGATATGGTTGCCGATAGTCATTTCAAATATAGGTGCTGATAGGCATTTCAGATGTAGTTTCCGATAGGCATTTCAAAAATAGGTGTCGATAGGCATTTCAGATATAGGTGTCGATAGGCATTTCAGATATAGGTGTCGATAGGCATTTCAGATATAGTTGTCGATAGGCATTTCAGATATAGGTGTCGATAGGCATTTCAGATATAGGTGTCGATAGGCATTTCAGATATAGGTGTCGATAGGCATTTCAGATATAGGTGTCGATAGGCATTTCAGATATAGGCGCCGATAGGCATTTCAGATATAGTTGCCGATTGGCATTTTAAAAATAGGTGCCGATAGGCATTTCAGATATAGAAGCCGATAGGCATTTCAAATATAGGTGCCGATAGGCATTCCAGATATGTTTGCCGATAGGCATTTCAAATATAGGTGCTGATAGGCATTTCAGATGTAGTTTCCGATAGGCATTTCAAAAATAGGTGTCGATAGGCATTTCAGTAATAGGTGTCGATAGGCATTTCAGATATAGGTGTCGATAGGCATTTTAGATATAGGTGTCGATAGGCATTTCAGATATAGGTGTCGATAGGCATTTCAGATATAGGTGTCGATAGGCATTTCAGATATAGGTGTCGATAGGCATTTCAGATATAGGTGTCGATAGGCATTTCAGATATAGGTGCCGATAGGCATTTCAGATATAGTTGCCGATTGGCATTTTAAAAATAGGTGCCGATAGGCATTTCAGATATAGAAGCCGATAGGCATTTCATATATAGGTGCCGATAGGCATTTCAGATATGGTTGCCGATAGGCATTTCAAATATAGGTGCTGATAGGCATTTCAGATGTAGTTTCCGATAGGCATTTCAAAAATAGGTGTCGATAGCCATTTCAGATATAGGTGTCGATAGGCATTTCAGATATAGGTGTCGATAGGCATTTCAGATATAGGTGTCGATAGGCATTTCAGATATAGGTGTCGATAGGCATTTCAGATATAGGTGTCGATAGGCATTTCAGATATGAGTGTCGATAGGCATTTCAGATATAGGTGTCGATAGGCATTTCAGATATAGGTGTCGATAGGCATTTCAGATATATGTGCCGATAGGCATTTCAGATATAGTTGCCGATTGGCATTTTAAAAATAGGTGCCGATAGGCATTTCAGATATAGAAGCCGATAGGCATTTCAAATATAGGTGCCGATAGGCATTCCAGATATGGTTTCCGATAGGCATTTCAAATATAGGTGCTGATAGGCATTTCAGATGTAGTTTCCGATTGGCATTTCAAAAATAGGTGTCGATAGGCATTTCAGATATAGGTGTCGATAGGCATTTCAGATATAGGTGTCGATAGGCATTTCAGATATAGGTGTCGATAGGCATTTCAGATATAGGTGTCGATAGGCATTTCAGATATAGGTGTCGATAGGCATTTCAGATATAGGTGTCGATAGGCATTTCAGATATAGGTGTCGATAGGCATTTCAGATAAAGGTGCCGATAGGCATTTCAGATATAGTTGCCGATTGGCATTTTAAAAATAGGTGCCGATAGGCATTTCAGATATAGAAGCCGATAGGCATTTCAAATATAGGTGCCGATGGGCATTCCAGATATGGTTGCCGATAGGCATTTCAAATATAGGTGCTGATAGGCATTTCAGATGTAGTTTTCGATAGGCATTTCAAAAATACGTGTCGATAGGCATTTCAGATATAGGTGTCGATAGGCATTTCAGATATAGGTGTCGATAGGCATTTCAGATATAGGTGTCGATAGGCATTTCAGATATAGGTGTCGATAGGCATTTCAGATATAGGTGTCGATAGGCATTTCAGATATAGGTGTCGATAGGCATTTCAGATATAGGTGTCGATAGGCATTTCAGATATAGGTGTCGATAGGCATTTCAGATATAGGTGCCGATAGGCATTTCAGATATAGTTGCCGATTGGCATTTTAAAAATAGGTGCCGATAGGCATTTCAGATATAGAAGCCAATAGGCATTTCAAATATAGGTGCCGATAGGCATTCCAGATATGGTTGCCGATAGGCATTTCAAATATAGGTGCTGATAGGCATTTCAGATGTAGTTTCCGATAGGCATTTCAAAAATAGGTGTCGATAGGCATTTCAGATATAGGTGTCGATAGGCATTTCAGATATAGGTGTCGATAGGCATTTCAGATATAGGTGTCGATAGGCATTTCAGATATAGGTGTCGATAGGCATTTCAGATATAGGTGTCGATAGGCATTTCAGATATAGGTGTCGATAGGCATTTCAGATATAAGTGTCGATAGGCATTTCAGATATAGGATCCGATAGGCATTTCAGATATAGTTGCCGATTGGCATTTTAAAAATAGGTGCCGATAGGCATTTCAGATATAGAAGCCGATAGGCATTTCAAATATAGGTGCCGATAGGCATTCCAGATATGGTTGCCGATAGGCATTTCAAATATAGGTGCTGATAGGCATTTCAGATGTAGTTTCCGATAGGCATTTCAAAAATAGGTGTCGATAGGCATTTCAGATATAGGTGTCGATAGGCATTTCAGATATAGGTGTCGATAGGCATTTCAGATATAGGTGTCGATAGGCATTTCAGATATAGGTGTCGATAGGCATTTCAGATATAGGTGTCGATAGGCATATCAGATATAGGTGTCGATAGGCATTTCAGATATAGGTGACGATAGGCATTTCAGATATAGGTGCCGATAGGTATTTCAGATAAAGTTGCCGATTGGCATTTTAAAAATAGGTGCCGATAGGCATTTCAGATATAGAAGCCGATAGGCATTTCAAATATAGGTGCCGATAGGCATTCCAGATATGGTTGCCGATAGGCATTTCAAATATAGGTGCTGATAGGCATTTCAGATGTAGTTTCCGATAGGCATTTCAAAAATAGGTGTCGATAGGCATTTCAGATATAGGTGTCGATAGGCATTTCGGATATAGGTGTCGATAGGCATTTCAGATATAGGTGTCGATAGGCATTTCAGATATAGGTGTCGATAGGCATTTCAGATATAGGTGTCGATAGGCATTTCAGATATAGGTGTCGATAGGCATTTCAGATATAGTTGCCGATTGGCATTTTAAAAATAGGTGCCGATAGGCATTTCAGATATAGAAGCCGATAGGCATTTCAAATATAAGTGCCGATAGGCATTCCAGATATGGTTGCCGATAGGCATTTGAAATATAGGTGCTGATAGGCATTTCAGATGTAGTTTCCGATAGGCATTTCAAAAATAGGTGTCGATAGGCATTTCAGATATAGGTGTCGATAGGCATTTCAGATATAGGTGTCGATAGGCATTTCAGATATAGGTGCCGATAGGCATTTCAGATATAGTTGCCGATTGGCATTTTAAAAATAGGTGCCGATAGGCATTTCAGATATAGAAGCCGATAGGCATTTCAAATATAGGTGCTGATAGGCATTTCAGCTGTAGTTTCCGATAGGCATTTCAAAAATAGGTGTCGATAGGCATTTCAGATATAGGTGTCGATAGGCATTTCAGATATAGGTGTCGATAGGCATTTCAGATATAGGTGTCGATAGGCATTTCAGATATAGGTGTCGATAGGCATTTCAGATATAGGTGTCGATAGGCATTTCAGATATAGGTGTCGATAGGCATTTCAGATATAGGTGTCGATAGGCATTTCAGATATAGGTGCCGATAGGCATTTCAGATATAGTTGCCGATTGGCATTTTAAAAATAGGTGCCGATAGGCATTTCAGATATAGAAGCCGATAGGCATTTCAAATATAGGTGCCGATAGGCATTCCAGATATGGTTGCCGATAGGCATTTCAAATATAGGTGCTGATAGGCATTTCAGATGTAGTTTCCGATAGGCATTTCAAAAATAGGTGTCGATAGGCATTTCAGATATAGGTGTCGATAGGCATTTCAGATATAGGTGACGATAGGCATTTCAGATATAGGTGTCGATAGGCATTTCAGATATAGGTGTCGATAGGCATTTCAGATATAGGTGTCGATAGGCATTTCAGATATAGTTGCCGATTGGCATTTTAAAAATAGGTGCCGATAGGCATTTCAGATATAGAAGCCGATAGGCATTTCAAATATAGGTGCCGATAGGCATTCCAGATATGGTTGCCGATAGGCATTTCAAATATAGGTGCTGATAGGCATTTCAGATGTAGTTTCCGATAGGCATTTCAAAAATAGGTGTCGATAGGCATTTCAGATATAGGTGTCGATAGGCATTTCAGACATAGGTGTCGATAGGCATTTCAGATATAGGTGTCGATAGGCATTTCAGATATAGGTGTCGATAGGCATTTCAGATATAGGTGTCGATAGGCATTTCAGATATAGGTGTCGATAGGCATTTCAGATATAGGTGTCGATAGGCATTTCAGATATAGGTGCCGATAGGCATTTCAGATATAGTTGCCGATTGGCATTTTAAAAATAGGAGCCGATAGGCATTTCAGATATAGAAGCCGATAGGCATTTCAAATATAGGTGCCGATAGGCATTCCAGATATGGTTGCCGATAGGCATTTCAAATATAGGTGCTAATAGGCATTTCAGATGTAGTTTCCGATAGGCATTTCAAAAATAGGTGTCGATAGGCATTTCAGATATAGGTGTCGATAGGCATTTCAGATATAGGTGTCAATAGGCATTTCAGATATAGGTGTCGATAGGCATTTCAGATATAGGTGTCGATAGGCATTTCAGATATAGGTGTCGATAGGCATTTCAGATATAGGTGTCGATAGGCATTTCAGATATAGGTGCCGATAGGCATTTTAGATATAGTTGCCGATTGGCATTTTAAAAATAGGTGCCGATAGGCATTTCAGATATAGAAGCCGATGGGCATTTCAAATATAGGTGCCGATTGGCATTCCAGATATGGTTACCGATAGGCATTTCAAATATAGGTGCTGATAGGCATTTCAGATGTAGTTTCCGATAGGCATTTCAAAAATAGGTGTCGATAGGCATTTCAGATATAGGTGTCGATAGGCATTTCAGATATAGGTGTCGATAGGCATTTCAGATATAGGTGTCGATAGGCATTTCATATATAGGTGTCGATAGGCATTTCAGATATAGGTGTCGATAGGCATTTCAGATATAGGTGTCGATAGGCATTTCAGATATAGGTGTCGATAGGCATTTCAGATATAGGTGCCGATAGGCATTTCAGATATAGTTGCCGATTGGCATTTTAAAAATAGGTGCCGATAGGCATTTCAGATATAGAAGCCGATAGGCATTTCAAATATAGGTGCCGATAGGCATTCCAGATATGTTTGCCGATAGGCATTTCAAATATAGGTGCTGATAGGCATTTCAGATGTAGTTTCCGATAGGCATTTCAAAAATAGGTGTCGATAGGCATTTCAGTAATAGGTGTCGATAGGCATTTCAGATATAGGTGTCGATAGGCATTTTAGATATAGGTGTCGATAGGCATTTCAGATATAGGTGTCGATAGGCATTTCAGATATAGGTGTCGATAGGCATTTCAGATATAGGTGTCGATAGGCATTTCAGATATAGGTGTCGATAGGCATTTCAGATATAGGTGCCGATAGGCATTTCAGATATAGAAGTTGATAGGCATTTCAAATATAGGTGCCGATAGGCATTCCAGATATGGTTGCCGATAGGCATTTCAAATATAGGTGCTGATAGGCATTTCAGATGTAGTTTCCGATAGGCATTTCAAAAATAGGTGTCGATAGGCATTTCAGATATAGGTGTCGATAGGCATTTCAGATATAGGTGTCGATAGGCATTTCAGATATAGGTGTCGATAGGCATTTCAGATATAGGTGTCGATAGGCATTTCAGATATAGGTGTCGATAGGCATATCAGATATAGGTGTCGATAGGCATTTCAGATATAGGTGTCGATAGGCATTTCAGATATAGGTGCCGATAGGTATTTCAGATAAAGTTGCCGATTGGCATTTTAAAAATAGGTGCCGATAGGCATTTCAGATATAGAAGCCGATAGGCATTTCAAATATAGGTGCCGATAGGCATTCCAGATATGGTTGCCGATAGGCATTTCAAATATAGGTGCTGATAGGCATTTCAGATGTAGTTTCCGATAGGCATTTCAAAAATAGGTGTCGATAGGCATTTCAGATATAGGTGTCGATAGGCATTTCAGATATAGGTGTCGATAGGCATTTCAGATATAGGTGTCGATAGGAATTTCAGGTATAGGTGTCGATAGGCATTTCAGATATAGGTGTCGATAGGCATTTCAGATATAGGTGTCGATAGGCATTTCAGATATAGGTGTCGATAGGCATTTCAGATATAGGTGCCGATAGGCATTTCAGATATAGTTGCCGATTGGCATTTTAAAAATAGGTGCCGATAGGCATTTCAGATATAGAAGCCGATAGGCATTTCAAATATAGGTGCCGATAGGCATTAAAGATATGGTTGCCGATGGGAATTTCAAATATAGGTGCTGATAGGCATTTCAGATGTAGTTTCCGATAGGGAATTCAAAAATAGGTGTCGATAGGCATTTCAGATATAGGTGTCGATAGGCATTTCAGATATAGGTGTCGATAGGCATTTCAGATATAGGTGCCGATAGGCATTTCAGATATAGTTGCCGATTGGCATTTTAAAAATAGGTGCCGATAGGCATTTCAGATATAGAAGCCGATAGGCATTTCAAATATAGGTGCCGATAGGCATTCAAGATATGGTTGCCGATAGGCATTTCAAATATAGGTGCTGATAGGCATTTCAGATGTAGTTTCCGATAGGCATTTCAAAAATAGGTGTCGATAGGCATTTCAGATATAGGTGTCGATAGGCATTTCAGATATAGGTGTCGATAGGCATTTCAGATATAGGTGTCGATAGGCATTTCAGATATAAGTGTCGATAGGCATTTCAGATATAGGTGCCGATAGGCATTTCAGATATAGTTGCCGATTGGCATTTTAAAAATAGGTGCCGATAGGCATTTCAGATATAGAAGCCGATAGGCATTTCAAATATAGGTGCCGATAGGCATTCCAGATGTGGTTGCTGATAGGCATTTCAAATATAGGTGCTGATAGGCATTTCAGATGTAGTTTCCGATAGGCATTTCAAAAATAGGTGTCGATAGGCATTTCAGATATAGGTGTCGATAAGCATTTCAGATATAGGTGTCGATAGGCATTTCAGATATAGGTGTCGATAGGCATTTCAGATATAGGTGTCGATAGACATTTCAGATATAGGTGTCGATAGGCATTTCAGATATAGTTGCCGATTGGCATTTTAAAAATAGGTGCCGATAGGCATTTCAGATATAGAAGCCGATAGTCATTTCAAATATAGGTGCCGATAGGCATTCCAGATATGGTTGCCGATAGGCATTTCAAATATAGGTGCTAATAGGCATTTCAGATGTAGTTTCCGATAGGCATTTCAAAAAAAGGTGTCGATAGGCATTTCAGATATAGGTGTCGATAGGCATTTCAGATATAGGTGTCGATAGGCATTTCGGATATAGGTGTCGATAGGCATTTCAGATATAGGTGTCGATAGGCATTTCAGATATAGGTGTCGATAGGCATTTCAGATATAGGTGTCGATAGGCATTTCAGATATAGGTGCCAATAGGCATTTCAGATATAGTTGCCGATTGGCATTTTAAAAATAGGTGCCTCATAGGCATTTCAGATATAGAAGCCGATAGGCATTTCAAATATAGGTGCCGATAGGCATTCCAGATATGGTTGCCGATAGGCATTTCAAATATAGGTGCTGATAGGCATTTCAGACGTAGTTTCCGATAGGCATTTCAAAAATAGGTGTCGATAGGCATTTCAGATATAGGTGTCGATAGGCATTTCAGATATAGGTGTCGATAGGCATTTCAGATATAGGTGTCGATAGGCATTTCAGATATAGGTGTCGATAGGCATTTTAGATATAGGTGTCGATAGGCATTTCAGATATAGGTGTCGATAGGCATTTCAGATATAGGTTTCAAAAGGCATTTCAGATATAGGTGCCGATAGGCATTTCAGATATAGTTGCCGATTGGCATTTTAAAAATAGGTGCCGATAGGCATTTCAGATATAGAAGCCGATAGGCATTTCAAATATAGGTGCCAATAGGCATTCCAGATATGGTTGCCGATAGGCATTTCAAATATAGGTGCTGATAGGCATTTCAGATGTAGTTTCCGATAGGCATTTCAAAAATAGGTGTCGATAGGCATTTCAGATATAGGTGTCGATAGGCATTTCAGATATAGGTGTCGATAGGCATTTCAGATATAGGTGTCGATAGGCATTTCAGATATAGGTGTCGATAGGCATTTCAGATATAGGTGTCGATAGGCATTTCAGATATAGGTGTCGATAGGCATTTCAGATATAGGTGTCGATAGGCATTTCAGATATAGGTGTCGATAGGCATTTCAGATATAGGTGTCGATAGGCATTTCAGATATAGGTGTCGATAGGCATTTCAGATATAGGTGTCGATAGGCATTTCAGATATAGGTGTCGATAGGCATTTCAGATATAGGTGCCGATAGGCATTTCAGATATAGTTGCCGATTGGCATTTTAAAAATAGGTGCCGATAGGCATTTCAGATATAGAAGCCGATAGGCATTTCAAATATAGGTGCCGATTGGCCTTCCAGATATGGTTGCCGATAGGCATTTCAAATATAGGTGCTGATAGGCATTTCAGATGTAGTTTCCGATAGGCATTTCAAAAATAGGTGTCGGTAGGCATTTCAGATATAGGTGTCGATAGGCATTTCAGATATAGGTGTCGATAGGCATTTCAGATATAGGTGTCGATAGGCATTTCAGATATAGGTGTCGATAGGCATTTCAGATATAGGTGTCGATAGGCATTTCAGATATAGGTGTCGATAGGCATTTCAGATATAGGTGTCGATAGGCATTTCAGATATAGGTGCCGATAGGCATTTCAGATATAGTTGCCGATTGGCATTTTAAAAATAGGTGCCGATAGGCATTTCAGATATAGAAGCCGATAGGCATTTCAAATATAGGTGCCGATAGGCATTCCAGATATGGTTGCCGATAGGCATTTCAAATATAGGTGCTGATAGGCATTTCAGATGTAGTTTCCGATAGGCATTTCAAAAATAGGTGTCGATAGGCATTTCAGATATAGGTGTCGATAGGCATTTCAGATATAGGTGTCGATAGGCATTTCAGATATAGGTATCGATAGGCATTTCAGATATAGGTGTCGATAGGCATTTCAGATATAGGTGTCGATAGGCATTTCAGATATAGGTGTCGATAGGCATTTCAGATATAGGTGTCGATAGGCATTTCAGATATAGGTGCCGATAGGCATTTCAGATATAGTTGCCGATTGGCATTTTAAAAATTGGTGCCGATAGGCATTTCAGATATAGAAGCCGATAGGCATTTCAAATATAGGTGCCGATAGGTATTCCAGATATGGTTGCCGATAGGCATTTCAAATATAGGTGCTGATAGGCATTTCAGATGTAGTTTCCGATAGGCATTACAAAAATAGGTGTCGATAGGCATTTCAGATATAGGTGTCGATAGGCATTTCAGATATAGGTGTCGATAGGCATTTCATATATAGGTGTCGATAGGCATTTCAGATATAGGTGTCGATAGGCAAATCAGATATAGGTGTCGATAGGCATTTCAGATATAGGTGTCGATAGGCATTTCAGATATAGGTGTCGATAGGCATTTCAGATATAGGTGTCGATAGGCATTTCAGATATAGGTGCCGATAGGCATTTCAGATATAGTTGCCGATTGGCATTTTAAAAATAGGTGCCGATAGGCATTTTAGATATAGAAGCCGATAGGCATTTCAAATATAGGTGCCGATAGGCATTCCAGATATGGTTGCCGATAGTCATTTCAAATATAGGTGCTGATAGGCATTTCAGATGTAGTTTCCGATAGGCATTTCAAAAATAGGTGTCGATAGGCATTTCAGATATAGGTGTCGATAGGCATTTCAGATATAGGTGTCGATAGGCATTTCAGATATAGTTGTCGATAGGCATTTCAGATATAGGTGTCGATAGGCATTTCAGATATAGGTGTCGATAGGCATTTCAGATATAGGTGTCGATAGGCATTTCAGATATAGGTGTCGATAGGCATTTCAGATATAGGCGCCGATAGGCATTTCAGATATAGTTGCCGATTGGCATTTTAAAAATAGGTGCCGATAGGCATTTCAGATATAGAAGCCGATAGGCATTTCAAATATAGGTGCCGATAGGCATTCCAGATATGTTTGCCGATAGGCATTTCAAATATAGGTGCTGATAGGCATTTCAGATGTAGTTTCCGATAGGCATTTCAAAAATAGGTGTCGATAGGCATTTCAGTAATAGGTGTCGATAGGCATTTCAGATATAGGTGTCGATAGGCATTTTAGATATAGGTGTCGATAGGCATTTCAGATATAGGTGTCGATAGGCATTTCAGATATAGGTGTCGATAGGCATTTCAGATATAGGTGTCGATAGGCATTTCAGATATAGGTGTCGATAGGCATTTCAGATATAGGTGCCGATAGGCATTTCAGATATAGTTGCCGATTGGCATTTTAAAAATAGGTGCCGATAGGCATTTCAGATATAGAAGCCGATAGGCATTTCATATATAGGTGCCGATAGGCATTTCAGATATGGTTGCCGATAGGCATTTCAAATATAGGTGCTGATAGGCATTTCAGATGTAGTTTCCGATAGGCATTTCAAAAATAGGTGTCGATAGGCATTTCAGATATAGGTGTCGATAGGCATTTCAGATATAGGTGTCGATAGGCATTTCAGATATAGGTGTCGATAGGCATTTCAGATATAGGTGTCGATAGGCATTTCAGATATAGGTGTCGATAGGCATTTCAGATATGAGTGTCGATAGGCATTTCAGATATAGGTGTCGATAGGCATTTCAGATATAGGTGTCGATAGGCATTTCAGATATATGTGCCGATAGGCATTTCAGATATAGTTGCCGATTGGCATTTTAAAAATAGGTGCCGTTAGGCATTTCAGATATAGAAGCCGATAGGCATTTCAAATATAGGTGCCGATAGGCATTCCAGATATGGTTTCCGATAGGCATTTCAAATATAGGTGCTGATAGGCATTTCAGATGTAGTTTCCGATTGGCATTTCAAAAATAGGTGTCGATAGGCATTTCAGATATAGGTGTCGATAGGCATTTCAGATATAGGTGTCGATAGGCATTTCAGATATAGGTGTCGATAGGCATTTCAGATATAGGTGTCGATAGGCATTTCAGATATAGGTGTCGATAGGCATTTCAGATATAGGTGTCGATAGGCATTTCAGATATAGGTGTCGATAGGCATTTCAGATAAAGGTGCCGATAGGCATTTCAGATATAGTTGCCGATTGGCATTTTAAAAATAGGTGCCGATAGGCATTTCAGATATAGAAGCCGATAGGCATTTCAAATATAGGTGCCGATGGGCATTCCAGATATGGTTGCCGATAGGCATTTCAAATATAGGTGCTGATAGGCATTTCAGATGTAGTTTTCGATAGGCATTTCAAAAATACGTGTCGATAGGCATTTCAGATATAGGTGTCGATAGGCATTTCAGATATAGGTGTCGATAGGCATTTCAGATATAGGTGTCGATAGGCATTTCAGATATAGGTGTCGATAGGCATTTCAGATATAGGTGTCGATAGGCATTTCAGATATAGGTGTCGATAGGCATTTCAGATATAGGTGTCGATAGGCATTTCAGATATAGGTGTCGATAGGCATTTCAGATATAGGTGCCGATAGGCATTTCAGATATAGTTGCCGATTGGCATTTTAAAAATAGGTGCCGATAGGCATTTCAGATATAGAAGCCAATAGGCATTTCAAATATAGGTGCCGATAGGCATTCCAGATATGGTTGCCGATAGGCATTTCAAATATAGGTGCTGATAGGCATTTCAGATGTAGTTTCCGATAGGCATTTCAAAAATAGGTGTCGATAGGCATTTCAGATATAGGTGTCGATAGGCATTTCAGATATAGGTGTCGATAGGCATTTCAGATATAGGTGTCGATAGGCATTTCAGATATAGGTGTCGATAGGCATTTCAGATATAGGTGTCGATAGGCATTTCAGATATAGGTGTCGATAGGCATTTCAGATATAAGTGTCGATAGGCATTTCAGATATAGGATCCGATAGGCATTTCAGATATAGTTGCCGATTGGCATTTTAAAAATAGGTGCCGATAGGCATTTCAGATATAGAAGCCGATAGGCATTTCAAATATAGGTGCCGATAGGCATTCCAGATATGGTTGCCGATAGGCATTTCAAATATAGGTGCTGATAGGCATTTCAGATGTAGTTTCCGATAGGCATTTCAAAAATAGGTGTCGATAGGCATTTCAGATATAGGTGTCGATAGGCATTTCGGATATAGGTGTCGATAGGCATTTCAGATATAGGTGTCGATAGGCATTTCAGATATAGGTGTCGATAGGCATTTCAGATATAGGTGTCGATAGGCATTTCAGATATAGGTGTCGATAGGCATTTCAGATATAGTTGCCGATTGGCATTTTAAAAATAGGTGCCGATAGGCATTTCAGATATAGTTGCCGATTGGCATTTTAAAAATAGGTGCCGATAGGCATTTCAGATATAGAAGCCGATAGGCATTTCAAATATAGGTGCTGATAGGCATTTCAGCTGTAGTTTCCGATAGGCATTTCAAAAATAGGTGTCGATAGGCATTTCAGATATAGGTGTCGATAGGCATTTCAGATATAGGTGTCGATAGGCATTTCAGATATAGGTGTCGATAGGCATTTCAGATATAGGTGTCGATAGGCATTTCAGATATAGGTGTCGATAGGCATTTCAGATATAGGTGTCGATAGGCATTTCAGATATAGGTGTCGATAGGCATTTCAGATATAGGTGCCGATAGGCATTTCAGATATAGTTGCCGATTGGCATTTTAAAAATAGGTGCCGATAGGCATTTCAGATATAGAAGCCGATAGGCATTTCAAATATAGGTGCCGATAGGCATTCCAGATATGGTTGCCGATAGGCATTTCAAATATAGGTGCTGATAGGCATTTCAGATGTAGTTTCCGATAGGCATTTCAAAAATAGGTGTCGATAGGCATTTCAGATATAGGTGTCGATAGGCATTTCAGATATAGGTGACGATAGGCATTTCAGATATAGGTGTCGATAGGCATTTCAGATATAGGTGTCGATAGGCATTTCAGATATAGGTGTCGATAGGCATTTCAGATATAGTTGCCGATTGGCATTTTAAAAATAGGTGCCGATAGGCATTTCAGATATAGAAGCCGATAGGCATTTCAAATATAGGTGCCGATAGGCATTCCAGATATGGTTGCCGATAGGCATTTCAAATATAGGTGCTGATAGGCATTTCAGATGTAGTTTCCGATAGGCATTTCAAAAATAGGTGTCGATAGGCATTTCAGATATAGGTGTCGATAGGCATTTCAGACATAGGTGTCGATAGGCATTTCAGATATAGGTGTCGATAGGCATTTCAGATATAGGTGTCGATAGGCATTTCAGATATAGGTGTCGATAGGCATTTCAGATATAGGTGTCGATAGGCATTTCAGATATAGGTGTCGATAGGCATTTCAGATATAGGTGCCGATAGGCATTTCAGATATAGTTGCCGATTGGCATTTTAAAAATAGGAGCCGATAGGCATTTCAGATATAGAAGCCGATAGGCATTTCAAATATAGGTGCCGATAGGCATTCCAGATATGGTTGCCGATAGGCATTTCAAATATAGGTGCTAATAGGCATTTCAGATGTAGTTTCCGATAGGCATTTCAAAAATAGGTGTCGATAGGCATTTCAGATATAGGTGTCGATAGGCATTTCAGATATAGGTGTCAATAGGCATTTCAGATATAGGTGTCGATAGGCATTTCAGATATAGGTGTCGATAGGCATTTCAGATATAGGTGTCGATAGGCATTTCAGATATAGGTGTCGATAGGCATTTCAGATATAGGTGCCGATAGGCATTTTAGATATAGTTGCCGATTGGCATTTTAAAAATAGGTGCCGATAGGCATTTCAGATATAGAAGCCGATGGGCATTTCAAATATAGGTGCCGATTGGCATTCCAGATATGGTTACCGATAGGCATTTCAAATATAGGTGCTGATAGGCATTTCAGATGTAGTTTCCGATAGGCATTTCAAAAATAGGTGTCGATAGGCATTTCAGATATAGGTGTCGATAGGCATTTCAGATATAGGTGTCGATAGGCATTTCAGATATAGGTGTCGATAGGCATTTCATATATAGGTGTCGATAGGCATTTCAGATATAGGTGTCGATAGGCATTTCAGATATAGGTGTCGATAGGCATTTCAGATATAGGTGTCGATAGGCATTTCAGATATAGGTGCCGATAGGCATTTCAGATATAGTTGCCGATTGGCATTTTAAAAATAGGTGCCGATAGGCATTTCAGATATAGAAGCCGATAGGCATTTCAAATATAGGTGCCGATAGGCATTCCAGATATGGTTGCCGATAGGCATTTCAAATATAGGTGCTGATAGGCATTTCAGATGTAGTTTCCGATAGACATTTCAAAAATAGGTGTCGATACGCATTTCAGATATAGGTGTCGATAGGCATTTCAGATATAGGTGTCGATAGGCATTTCAGATATAGGTGTCGATAGGCATTTCAGATATAGGTGTCGATAGGCATTTCAGATAGAGGTGTCGATAGGCATTTCAGATATAGGTGTCGATAGGCATTTCAGATATAGGTGCCGATAGGCATTTCAGATATAGTTGCCGATTGGCATTTTAAAAATAGGTGCCGATAGGCAATTCAGATATAGAAGCCGATAGGCATTTCAAATATATGTGCCGATAGGCATTCCAGATATGGTTGCCGATAGGCATTTCAAATATAGGTGCTGATAGGCATTTCAGATGTAGTTTCCGATAGGCATTTCAAAAATAGGTGTCGATAGGCATTTCAGATATAGGTGTCGATAGGCATTTCAGATATAGGTGTCGATAGGCATTTCAGATATAGGTGTCGATAGGCATTTCAGATATAGGTGTCGATAGGCATTTCAGATATAGGTGTCGATAGGCATTTCAGATATAGGTGTCGATAGGCATTTCAGATATAGGTGTCGATAGGCATTTCAGATATAGGTGCCGATAGGCATTTCAGATATAGTTGCCGATTGGCATTTTAAAAATAGGTGCCGATAGGCATTTCAGATATAGAAGCCGATAGGCATTTCAAATATAGGTGCCGATAGGCATTCCAGATATGGTTGCCGATAGGCATTTCAAATATAGGTGCTGATAGGCATTTCAGATGTAGTTTCCGATAGGCATTTCAAAAATAGGTGTCGATAGGCATTTCAGATATAGGTGTCGATAGGCATTTCAGATATAGGTGTCGATAGGCATTTCAGATATAGGTGTCGATAGGCATTTCAGATATAGGTGTCGATAGGGATTTCAGATATAGGTGTCGATAGGCATTTCAGATATATGTGTCGATAGGCATTTCAGATATAGGTGTCGATAGGCATTTCAGATATAGGTGCCGATAGGCATTTCAGATATAGTTGCCGATTGGCATTTTAAAAATAGGTGCCGATAGGCATTTCAGATATAGAAGCCGATAGGCATTTCAAATATAGGTGCCGATAGGCATTCCAGATATGGTTGCCGATAGGCATTTCAAATATAGGTGCTGATAGGCATTTCAGATGTAGTTTCCGATAGGCATTTCAAAAATAGGTGTCGATAGGCATTTCAGATATAGGTGTCGATAGGCATTTTAGATATAGGTGTCGATAGGCATTTCAGATATAGGTGTCGATAGGCATTTCAGATATAGGTGTCGATAGGCATTTCAGATATAGGTGTCGATAGGCATTTCAGATATAGGTGTCGATAGGCATTTCAGATATAGGTGTCGATAGGCATTTCAGATATAGGTGCCGATAGGCATTTCAGATATAGTTGCCGATTGGCATTTTAAAAATATGTGCCGATAGGCATTTCAGATATAGAAGCCGATAGGCATTTCAAATATAGATGCCGATAGGCATTCCAGATATGGTTGCCGATAGGCATTTCAAATATAGGTGCTGATAGGCATTTCAGATGTAGTTTCCGATAGGCATTTCAAAAATAGGTGTCGATAGGCATTTCAGATATAGGTGTCGATAGGCATTTCAGATATAGGTGTCGATAGGCATTTCAGATATAGGTGTCGATAGGCATTTCAGATATAGGTGTCGATAGGCATTTCAGATATAGGTGTCGATAGGCATTTCAGATATAGGTGTCGATAGGCATTTCAGATATAGGTGCCGATAGGCATTTCAGATATAGTTGCCGATTGGCATTTTAAAAATAGGTGCCGATAGGCATTTCAGATATAGAAGCCGATAGGCATTTCAAATATAGGTGCCGATAGGCATTCCAGATATGGTTGCCGATAGGCATTTCAAATATAGGTGCTGATAGGCATTTCAGATGTAGTTTCCGATAGGCATTTCAAAAATAGGTGTCGATAGGCATTTCAGATATAGGTGTCGATAGGCATTTCAGATATAGGTGTCGATAGGCATTTCAGATATAGGTGTCGATAGGCATTTCAGATATAGGTGTCGATAGGGATTTCAGATATAGGTGTCGATAAGCATTTCAGATATAGGTGTCGATAGGCATTTCAGATATAGGTGTCGATAGGCATTTCAGATATAGGTGCCGATAGGCATTTCAGATATAGTTGCCGATTGGCATTTTAAAAATAGGTGCCGATAGGCATTTCAGATATAGAAGCCGATAGGCATTTCAAATATAGGTGCCGATAGGCATTCCAGATATGGTTGCCGATAGGCATTTCAAATATAGGTGCTGATAGGCATTTCAGTTGTAGTTTCCGATAGGCATTTCAAAAATAGGTGTCGATAGGCATTTCAGATATAGGTGTCGATAGGCATTTCAGATATAGGTGTCGATAGGCATTTCAGATATAGGTGTCGATAAGCATTTCAGATATAGGTGTCGATAGGCATTTCAGATATAGGTGACGATAGGCATTTCAGATATAGGTGCCGATAGGCATTTCAGATATAGTTGCCGATTGGCATTTTAAAAATAGGTGCCGATAGGCATTTCAGATATTGAAGCCGATAGGCATTTCAAATATAGGTGCCGATAGGCATTCCAGATATGGTTGCCGATAGGCATTTCAAATATAGGTGCTGATAGGCATTTCAGATGTAGTTTCCGATAGGCATTTCAAAAATAGGTGTCGATAGGCATTTCAGATATAGGTGTCGATAGGCCTTTCAGATATAGGTGTCGATAGGCATTTCAGATATAGGTGTCAATAGGCATTTAAGATATAGGTGTCGATAGGCATTTCAGATATAGGTGTCGATAGGCATTTCAGATATAGGTGTCGATAGGCATTTCAGATATAGGTGTCGATAGGCATTTCAGAATAGGTACCGATAGGCATTTCAGATATAGTTGCCGATTGGCATTTTAAAAATAGGTGCCGATAGGCATTTCAGATATAGAAGCCGATAGGCATTTCAAATATAGGTGCCGATAGGCATTCCAGATATGGTTGCCGATAGGCATTTAAAATATAGGTGCTGATAAGCATTTCAGATGTAGTTTCCGATAGGCATTTAAAAAATAGGTGTCGATAGGCATTTCAGATATAGGTGTCGGTAGGCATTTCAGATATAGGTGTCGATAGGCATTTCAGATATAGGTGTCGATAGGCATTTCAGATATAGGTGTCGATAGGCATTTCAGATATAGGTGCCGATAGGCATTTCAGATATAGTTGCCGATTGGCATTTTAAAAATAGGTGCCGATAGGCATTTCAGACATAGAAGCCGATAGGCATTTCAAATATAGGTGCCGATAGGCATTCCAGATATGGTTGCCGATAGGCATTTCAAATATAGGTGCTGATAGGCATTTCAGATGTAGTTTCCGATAGGCATTTCAAAAATAGGTGTCGATAGGCATTTCAGATATAGGTGTCGATAGGCATTTCAGATATAGGTGTCGATAGGCATTTCAAAAATAGGTGTCGATAGGCATTTCAGATATAGGTGTCGATAGGCATTTCAGATATAGGTGTCGATAGTCATTTCAGATATAGGTGTCGATAGGCATTTCAGATATAGGTGTCGATAGGCATTTCAGATATAGGTGTCGATAGGCATTTCAGATATAGGTGTCGATAGGCATTTCAGATATAGGTGTCGATAGGCATTTCAGATATAGGTGCCGATAGGCATTTCAGATATAGTTGCCGATTGGCATTTTAAAAATAGGTGCCGATAGGCATTTCAGATATAGAAGCCGATAGGCATTTCAAATATAGGTGCCGATAGGCATTCCAGATATGGTTGCCGATAGGCATTTCAAATATAAGTGCTGATAGGCATTTCAGATGTAGTATCCGATAGGCATTTCAAAAATAGGTGTCGATAAACATTTCAGATATAGGTGTCGATAGGCATTTCAGATATAGGTGTCGATGGGCATTTCAGATATAGGTGTCGATAGGCATCTCAGATATAGGTGTCGATAGGCATTTCAGATATAGGTGTCGATAGGCATTTCAGATATAGGTGTCGATAGGCATTTCAGATATAGGTGTCGATAGGCATTTCAGATATAGGTGCCGATAGGCATTTCAGATATAGTTGCCGATTGGCATTTTAAAAAAAGGTGCCGATAGGCATTTCAGATATAGAAGCCGATAGGCATTTCAAATATAGGTGCCGATAGGCATTCTAGATATGGTTGCCGATAGGCATTTCAAATATAGGTGCTGATAGGCATTTCAGATGTAGTTTCCGATAGGCATTTCAAAAATAGGTGTCGATAGGCATTTCAGATATAGGTGTCGATAGGCATTTCAGATATAGGTGTCGATAGGCATTTCAGATATAGGTGTCGATAGGCATTTCAGATATAGGTGTCGATAGGCATTTCAGATATAGGTGTCGATAGGCATTTCAGATATAGGTGTCGATAGGCATTTCAGATATAGGTGTCGATAGGCATTTCAGATATAGGTGTCGATAGGCATTTCAGATATAGGTGCCGATAGGCATTTCAGATATAGTTGCCGATTGGCATTTTAAAAATAGGTGCCGATAGGCATTTCAGATATAGAAGCCGATAGGCATTTCAAATATAGGTGCCGATAGGCATTCCAGATATGGTTGCCGATAGGCATTTCAAATATAGGTGCTGATAGGCATTTCAGATGTAGTTTCCGATAGGCATTTCAAAAATAGGTGTCGATAGGCATTTCAGATATAGGTGTCGATAGGCATTTCAGATATAGGTGTCGATAGGCATTTCAGATGTAGGTGTCGATAGGCATTTCAGATATAGGTGTCGATAGGCATTTCAGATATAGGTGCCGATAGGCATTTCAGATATAGAAGCCGATAGGCATTTCAAATATAGGTGCCGATAGGCATTCCAGATATGGTTGCCGATAGGCATTTCAAATATAGGTGCTGATAGGCATTTCAGATGTAGTTTCCGATAGGCATTTCAAAAATAGGTGTCGATAGGCATTTCAGATATAGGTGTCGATAGGCATTTCAGATATAGGTGTCGATAGGCATTTCAGATATAGGTGTCGATAGGCATTTCAGATATAGGTGTCGATAGGCATTTCAGATATAGGTGCCGATAGGCATTTCAGATATAGTTGCCGATTGGCATTTTAAAAATAGGTGCCGATAGGCATTTCAGATATAGAAGCCGATAGGCATTTCAAATATAGGTGCCGATAGGCATTCCAGATATGGTTGCCGATAGGCATTTCAAATATAGGTGCTGATAGGCATTTCAGATGTAGTTTCCGATAGGCATTTCAAAAATAGGTGTCGATAGGCATTTCAGATATAGGTGTCGATAGGCATTTCAGATATAGGTGTCGATAGGCATTTCAGATATAGATGTCGATAGGCATTTCAGATATAGGTGTCGATAGGCATTTCAGATATAGGTGTCGATAGGCATTTCAGATATAGGTGTCGATAGGCATTTCAGATATAGGTGTCGATAGGCATTTCAGATATAGGTGCCGATAGGCATTTCAGATATAGTTGCCGATTGGCATTTTAAAAATAGGTGCCGATAGGCATTTCAGATATAGAAGCCGATAGGCATTTCAAATATAGGTGCCGATAGGCATTCCAGATATGGTTGCCGATAGGCATTTCAAATATAGGTGCTGATAGGCATTTCAGATGTAGTTTCCGATAGGCATTTCAAAAATAGGTGTCGATAGGCATTTCAGATATAGGTGTCGATAGGCATTTCAGATAAAGGTGTCGATAGGCATTTCAGATATAGGTGTCGATAAGCATTTCAGATATAGGTGTCGATAGGCATTTCAGATATAGGTGTCGATAGGCATTTCAGATATAGGTGTCGATAGGCATTTCAGATATAGGTGTCGATAGGCATTTCAGATATAGGTGTCGATAGGCATTTCAGATATAGGTGTCGATAGGCATTTCAGATATAGGTGCCGATAGGCATTTCAGATATAGTTGCCGATTGGCATTTTAAAAATAGGTGCCGATAGGCATTTCAGATATAGAAGCCGATAGGCATTTCAAATATAGGTGCCGATAGGCATTCCAGATATGGTTGCCGATAGGCATTTCAAATATAGGTGCTGATAGGCATTTCAGATGTAGTTTCCGATAGGCATTTCAAAAATAGGTTTCGATAGGCATTTCAAATATAGGTGTCGATAGGCATTTCAGATATAGGTGTCGATAGGCATTTCAGACATAGGTGTCGATAGGCATTTCAGATATAGGTGTCGATAGGCATTTCAGATATAGGTGTCGATAGGCATTTCAGATATAGGTGTCGATAGGCATTTCAGATATAGGTGTCGATAGGCATTTCAGATATAGGTGCCGATAGGCATTTCAGATATAGTTGCCGATTGGCATT
The DNA here is from genome assembly GCA_034508555.1 of Venustoraphidia nigricollis. Lineage (NCBI taxonomy): Eukaryota > Metazoa > Arthropoda > Insecta > Raphidioptera > Raphidiidae > Venustoraphidia > Venustoraphidia nigricollis. The sequence continues at coordinate 76,399 of JAVRKA010000353.1, forward strand.
TTAAAAATAGGTGCCGATAGGCATGTCAGATATAGAAGCCGATAGGCATTTCAAATATAGGTGCCGATAGGCATTCCAGATATGGTTGCCGATAGGCATTTTAAATATAGGTGCTGATAGGCATTTCAGATGTAGTTTCCGATAGGCATTTCAAAAATAGGTGTCGATAGGCATTTCAGATATAGGTGTCGATAGGCATTTCAGATATAGGTGTCGATAGGCATTTCAGATATAGGTGTCGATAGGCATTTCAGATATAGGTGTCGATAGGCATTTCAGATATAGATGTCGATAGGCATTTCAGATATAGGTGTCGATAGGCATTTCAGATATAGGTGTCGATAGGCATTTCAGATATAGGTGCCGATAGGCATTTCAGATATAGTTGCCGATTGGCATTTTAAAAATAGGTGCCGATAGGCATTTCAGATATAGAAGCCGATAGGCATTTCAAATATAGGTGCCGATAGGCATTCCAGATATGGTTGCCGATAGGCATTTCAAATATAGGTGCTGATAGGCATTTCAGATGTAGTTTCCGATTGGCATTTCAAAAATAGGTGTCGATAGGCATTTTACATATATAGGTGTCGATAGGCATTTCAGATATAGGTGTCGATAGGCATTTCAGATATAGGTGTCGATAGGCATTTCAGATATAGGTGTCGATAGGCATTTCAGATATAGGTGTCGATAGGCATTTCAGATATAGGAGTCGATAGGCATTTCAGATTTAGGTGTCGATAGGCATTTCAGATATAGGTGCCGATAGGCATTTCAGATATAGTTGCCGATTGGCATTTTAAAAATAGGTGCCGATAGGCATTTCAGTAATAGAAGCCGATAGGCATTTCAAATATAGGTGCCGATAGGCATTCCAGATATGGTTGCCGATAGGCATTTCAAATATAGGTGCTGATAGGCATTTCAGATGTAGTTTCCGATAGGCATTTCAAAAATAGGTGTCGATAGGCATTTCAGATATAGGTGTCGATAGGCATTTCAGATATAGGTGTCGATAGGCATTTCAGATATAGGTGTCGATAGGCATTTCAGATATAGGTGTCGATAGGCATTTCAGATATAGGTGTCGATAGGCATTTCAGATATAGGTGCCGATAGGCATTTCAGATATAGTTGCCGATTGGCATTTTAAAAATAGGTGCCGATAGGCATTTCAGATATAGAAGCCGATAGGCATTTCAAATATAGGTGCCGATAGGCATTCCAGATATGGTTGCCGATAGGCATTTCAAATATAAGTGCTGATAGGCATTTCAGATGTAGTTTCCGATAGGCATTTCAAAAATAGGTGTCGATAGGCATTTCGGATATAGGTGTCGATAGGCATTTCAGATATAGGTGTCGATGGGCATTTCAGATATAGGTGTCGATAGGCATTTCAGATATAGGTGTCGATAGGCATTTCAGATATAGGTGTCGATAGGCATTTCAGATATAGGTCTCGATAGGCATTTCAGATATAGGTGTCGATAGGCATTTCAGATATAGGTGCCGATAGGCATTTCAGATATAGTTGCCGATTGGCATTTTAAAAATAGGTGCCGATAGGCATTTCAGATATAGAAGCCGATAGGCATTTCAAATATAGGTGCCGATAGGCATTCCAGATATGGTTGCCGATAGGCATTTCAAATATAGGTGCTGATAGGCATTTCAGATGTAGTTTCCGATAGGCATTTCAAAAATAGGTGTCGATAGGCATTTCAGATATAGGTGTCGATAGGCATTTCAGATATAGGTGTCGATAGGCATTTCAGATATAGGTGTCGATAGGCATTTCAGATATAGGTGTCGATAGGCATTTCAGATATAGGTGTCGATAGGCATTTCAGATATAGGTGTCGATAGGCATTTCAGATATAGGTGTCGATAGGCATTTCAGATATAGGTGTCGATAGGCATTTCAGATATAGGTGTCGATTGGCATTTCAGATATAGGATCCGATAGGCATTTCAGATATAGTTGCCGATTGGCATTTTAAAAATAGGTGCCGATAGGCATTTCAGATAATGAAGCCGATAGGCATTTCAAATATAGGTGCCGATAGGCATTCCAGATATGGTTGCCGATAGGCATTTCAAATATACGTGCTGATAGGCATTTCAGATGTAGTTTCCGATAGGCATTTCAAAAATAGGTGTCGATAGGCATTTCAGATATAGGTGTCGATAGGCATTTCAGATATAGGTGTCGATAGGCATTTCAGATATAGGTGTCGATAGGCATATCAGATATAGGTGTCGATAGGCATTTCAGATATAGGTGTCGATAGGCATTTCAGATATAGGTGCCGATAGGTATTTCAGATAAAGTTGCCGATTGGCATTTTAAAAATAGGTGCCGATAGGCATTTCAGATATAGAAGCCGATAGGCATTTCAAATATAGGTGCCGATAGGCATTCCAGATATGGTTGCCGATAGGCATTTCAAATATAGGTGCTGATAGGTATTTCAGATGTAGTTTCCGATAGGCATTTCAGAAATAGGTGTCGATAGGCATTTCAGATATAGGTGTCGATAGGCATTTCAGATATAGGTGTCGATAGGCATTTCAGATATAGGTGTCGATAGGCATTTCAGATATAGGTGTCGATAGGCATTTCAGATGTAGTTTCCGATAGGCATTTCAAAAATAGGTGTCGATAGGCATTTCAGATATAGGTGTCGATAGGCATTTCAGATATAGGTGTCGATGGGCATTTCAGATATAGGTGTCGATAGGCATTTCAGATATAGGTGTCGATAGGCATTTCAGATATATGTGTCGATAGGCATTTCAGATATAGGTGTCGATAGGCATTTCAGATATAGGTGTCGATAGGCATTTCAGATATAGGTGTCGATAGGCATTTCAGATATAGGTGCCGATAGGCATTTCAGATATAGTTGCCGATTGGCATTTTAAAAATAGGTGCCGATAGGCATTTCAAATATAGAAGCCGATAGGCATTTCAAATATAGGTGCCGATAGGCATTCCAGATATGGTTGCCGATAGGCATTTCAAATATAGGTGCTGATAGGTATTTCAGATGTAGTTTCCGATAGGCATTTCAGAAATAGGTGTCGATAGGCATTTCAGATATAGGTGTCGATAGGCATTTCAGATATAGGTGTCGATAGGCATTTCAGATATAGGTGTCGATAGGCATTTCAGATATAGGTGTCGATAGGCATTTCAGATATAGGTGTCGATAGGCATTTCAGATATAGGTGTCGATAGGCATTTCAGATATAGGTGCCGATAGGCATTTCAGATATAGTTGCCGATTGGCATTTTAAAAATAGGTGCCGATAGGCATTTCAGATATAGAAGCCGATAGGCATTTCAAATATAGGTGCCGATAGGCATTCCAGATATGGTTGCCGATAGGCATTTCAAATATGGGTGCTGATAGGCATTTCAGATGTAGTTTCCGATAGGCATTTCAAAAATAGGTGTCGATAGGCATTTCAGATATAGGTGTCGATAGGCATTTCAGACATAGGTGTCGATAGGCATTTCAGATATAGGTGTCGATAGGCATTTCAGATATAGGTGTCGATAGGCATTTCAGATTTAGGTGTCGATAGGCATTTCAGATATAGGTGTCGATAGGCTTTTCAGATATAGGTGTCGATAGGCATTTCAGATATAGGTGCCGATAGGCATTTCAGATATAGTTGCCGATTGGCATTTTAAAAATAGGAGCCGATAGGCATTTCAGATATAGAAGCCGATAGGCATTTCAAATATAGGTGCCGATAGGCATTCCAGATATGGTTGCCGATAGGCAATTCAAATATAGGTGCTGATAGGCATTTCAGATGTAGTTTCCGATAGGCATTTCAAAAATAGGTGTCGATAGGCATTTCAGATATAGGTGTCGATAGGCATTTCAGATATAGGTGTCGATAGGCATTTCAGATATAGGTGTCGATAGGCATTTCAGATATAGGTGTCGATAGGCATTTCAGATATAGGTGCCGATAGGCATTTCAGATATAGTTGCCGATTGGCATTTTAAAAATAGGTGCCGATAGGCATTTCAGATATAGAAGCCGATAGGCATTTCAAATATAGGTGCCGATAGGCATTCCAGATATGGTTGCCGATAGGCATTTCAAATATAGGTGCTGATAGGCATTTCAGATGTAGTTTCCGATAGGCATTTCAAAAATAGGTGTCGATAGGCATTTCAGATATAGGTGTCGATAGGCATTTCAGATAAAGGTGTCGATAGGCATTTCAGATATAGGTGTCGATAAGCAATTCAGATATAGGTGTCGATAGGCATTTCAGATATAGGTGTCGATAGGCATTTCAGATATAAGTGTCGATAGGCATTTCAGATATAGGTGTCGATAGGCATTTCAGATATAGGTGTCGATAGGCATTTCAGATATAGGTGTCGATAGGCATTTCAGATATAGGTGCCGATAGGCATTTCAGATATAGTTGCCGATTGGCATTTTAAAAATAGGTGCCGATAGGCATTTCAGATATAGAAGCCGATAGGCATTTCAAATATAGGTGCCGATAGGCATTCCAGATATGGTTGCCGATAGGCATTTCAAATATAGGTGCTGATAGGCATTTCAGATGTAGTTTCCGATAGGCATTTCAAAAATAGGTTTCGATAGGCATTTCAAATATAGGTGTCGATAGGCATTTCAGATATAGGTGTCGATAGGCATTTCAGATATAGGTGTCGATAGGCATTTCAGATATAGGTGTCGATAGGCATTTCAGATATAGGTGTCGATAGGCATTTCAGATATAGGTGTCGATAGGCATTTCAGATATAGGTGTCGATAGGCATTTCAGATATAGGTGCCGATAGGCATTTCAGATATAGTTGCCGATTGGCATTTTAAAAATAGGTGCCGATAGGCATGTCAGATATAGAAGCCGATAGGCATTTCAAATATAGGTGCCGATAGGCATTCCAGATATGGTTGCCGATAGGCATTTTAAATATAGGTGCTGATAGGCATTTCAGATGTAGTTTCCGATAGGCATTTCAAAAATAGGTGTCGATAGGCATTTCAGATATAGGTGTCGATAGGCATTTCAGATATAGGTGTCGATAGGCATTTCAGATATAGGTGTCGATAGGCATTTCAGATATAGGTGTCGATAGGCATTTCAGATATAGGTGTCGATAGGCATTTCAGATATAGGTGTCGATAGGCATTTCAGATATAGGTGTCGATAGGCATTTCAGATATAGGTGCCGATAGGCATTTCAGATATAGTTGCCGATTGGCATTTTAAAAATAGGTGCCGATAGGCATTTCAGATATAGAAGCCGATAGGCATTTCAAATATAGGTGCCGATAGGCATTCCAGATATGGTTGCCGATAGGCATTTCAAATATAGGTGCTGATAGGCATTTCAGATGTAGTTTCCGATTGGCATTTCAAAAATAGGTGTCGATAGGCATTTTACATATATAGGTGTCGATAGGCATTTCAGATATAGGTGTCGATAGGCATTTCAGATATAGGTGTCGATAGGCATTTCAGATATAGGTGTCGATAGGCATTTCAGATATAGGTGTCGATAGGCATTTCAGATATAGGAGTCGATAGGCATTTCAGATTTAGGTGTCGATAGGCATTTCAGATATAGGTGCCGATAGGCATTTCAGATATAGTTGCCGATTGGCATTTTAAAAATAGGTGCCGATAGGCATTTCAGTAATAGAAGCCGATAGGCATTTCAAATATAGGTGCCGATAGGCATTCCAGATATGGTTGCCGATAGGCATTTCAAATATAGGTGCTGATAGGCATTTCAGATGTAGTTTCCGATAGGCATTTCAAAAATAGGTGTCGATAGGCATTTCAGATATAGGTGTCGATAGGCATTTCAGATATAGGTGTCGATAGGCATTTCAGATATAGGTGTCGATAGGCATTTCAGATATAGGTGTCGATAGGCATTTCAGATATAGTTGCCGATTGGCATTTTAAAAATAGGTGCCGATAGGCATTTCAGATATAGAAGCCGATAGGCATTTCAAATATAGGTGCCGATAGGCATTCCAGATATGGTTGCCGATAGGCATTTCAAATATGGGTGCTGATAGGCATTTCAGATGTAGTTTCCGATAGGCATTTCAAAAATAGGTGTCGATAGGCATTTCAGATATAGGTGTCGATAGGCATTTCAGACATAGGTGTCGATAGGCATTTCAGATATAGGTGTCGATAGGCATTTCAGATATAGGTGTCGATAGGCATTTCAGATATAGGTGTCGATAGGCATTTCAGATATAGTTGCCGATTGGCATTTTAAAAATAGGTGCCGATAGGCATTTCAGATATAGAAGCCGATAGGCATTTCAAATATAGGTGCCGATAGGCATTCCAGATATGGTTGCCGATAGGCATTTCAAATATGGGTGCTGATAGGCATTTCAGATGTAGTTTCCGATAGGCATTTCAAAAATAGGTGTCGATAGGCATTTCAGATATAGGTGTCGATAGGCATTTCAGATATAGGTGTCGATAGGCATTTCAGATATAGGTGCCGATAGGCATTTCAGATATAGTTGCCGATTGGCATTTTAAAAATAGGTGCCGATAGGCATTTCAAATATAGGTGCCGATAGGCATTCCAGATATGGTTGCCGATAGGCATTTCAAATATAGGTGCTGATAGGCATTTCAGATGTAGTTTCCGATAGGCATTTCAAAAATAGGTGTCGATAGGCATTTCAGATATAGTTGTCGATAGGCATTTCAGATATAGGTGTCGATAGGCATTTCAGATATAGGTGTCGATAGGCATTTCAGATATAGGTGTCGATAGGCATTTCAGATATAGGTGTCGATAGGCATTTCAGATATAGTTGCCGATTGGCATTTTAAAAATAGGTGCCGATAGGCATTTCAGATATAGAAGCCGATAGGCATTTCAAATATAGGTGCCGATAGGCATTCCAGATATGGTTGCCGATAGGCATTTCAAATATGGGTGCTGATAGGCATTTCAGATGTAGTTTCCGATAGGCATTTCAAAAATAGGTGTCGATAGGCATTTCAGATATAGGTGTCGATAGGCATTTCAGACATAGGTGTCGATAGGCATTTCAGATATAGGTGTCGATAGGCATTTCAGATATAGGTGTCGATAGGCATTTCAGATATAGGTGTCGATAGGCATTTCAGATATAGGTGCCGATAGGCATTTCAGATATAGTTGCCGATTGGCATTTTAAAAATAGGAGCCGATAGGCATTTCAGATATAGAAGCCGATAGGCATTTCAAATATAGGTGCCGATAGGCATTCCAGATATGGTTGCCGATAGGCATTTCAAATATAGGTGCTAATAGGCATTTAAGATGTAGTTTCCGATAGGCATTTCAAAAATAGGTGTCGATAGGCATTTCAGATATAGGTGTCGATAGGCATTTCAGATATAGGTGTCGATAGGCATTTCAGATATAGAAGTCGATAGGCATTTCTGATATAGGTGTCGATAGGCATTTCAGATATAGGTGTCGATAGGCATTTCAGATATAGGTGTCGATAGGCATTTCAGATATAGGTGCCGATAGGCATTTCAGATATAGTTGCCGATTGGCATTTTAAAAATAGGTGCCGATAGGCATTTCAGATATAGAAGCCGATAGGCAATTCAAATATAGGTGCCGATAGGCATTCCAGATATGGTTGCCGATAGGCATTTCAAATATAGGTGCTGATAGGCATTTCTGATGTAGTTTCCGATAGGCATTTCAGAAATAGGTGTCGATAGGCATTTCAGATATAGGTGTCGATAGGCATTTCAGATATAGGTGTCGATAGGCATTTCAGATATAAGTGTCGATAGGCTTTTCAGATATAGGTGTCGATAGGCATTTCAGATATAGGTGTCGATAGGCATTTCAGATATAGGTGTCGATAGGCATTTCAGATATAGGTGTCGATAGGCATTTCAGATATAGGTGCCGATAGGCATTTCAGATATAGTTGCCGATTGGCATTTTAAAAATAGGTGCCGATAGGCATTTCAGATATAGAAGCCGATAGGCATTTCAAATATAGGTGCCGATAGGCATTCCAGATATGGTTGCCGATAGGCATTTCAAATATAGGTGCTGATAGGCATTTCAGATGTAGTTTCCGATAGACATTTCAAAAATAGGTGTCGATAGGCATTTCAGATATAGGTGTCGATAGGCATTTCAGATATAGGTGTCGATAGGCATTTCAGATATAGGTGTCGATAGGCATTTCAGATATATGTGTCGATAGGCATTTAGATAGAGGTGTCGATAGGCATTTCAGATATAGGTGTCGATAGGCATTTCAGTTATAGGTGCCGATAGGCATTTCAGATATAGTTGCCGATTGGCATTTTAAAAATAGGTGCCGATAGGCATTTCAGATATAGAAGCCGATAGGCATTTTAAATATAGGTGCCGATAGGCATTCCAGATATGGTTGCCGATAGGCATTTCAAATATAGGTGCTGATAGGCATTTCAGATGTAGTTTCCGATAGGCATTTCAAAAATAGGTGTCGATAGGCATTTCAGATATAGGTGTCGATAGGCATTTCAGATATAGGTGTCGATAGGCATTTTAAAAATAGGTGCCGATAGGCATTTCAGATATAGAAGCCGATAGGCATTTCAAATATAGGTGCCGATAGGCATTCTAGATATGGTTGCCGATAGGCATTTCAAATATAGGTGCTGATAGGCATTTCAGATGTAGTTTCCGATAGGCATTTCAAAAATAGGTGTCGATAGGCATTTCAGATATAGGTGTCGATAGGCATTTCAGATATAGGTGTCGATAGGCATTTCAGATATAGGTGTCGATAGGCATTTCAGATATAGGTGCCGATAGGCATTTCAGATATAGAAGCCGATAGGCATTTCAAATATAGGTGCGATAGGCATTCCAGATATGGTTGCCGATAGGCATTTCAAATATAGGTGCTGATAGGCATTTCAGATGTAGTTTCCGATAGGCATTTCAAAAATAGGTGTCGATAGGCATTTCAGATATAGGTGTCGATAGGCATTTCAGATATAGGTGTCGATAGGCATTTCAGATATAAGTGTCGATAGGCATTTCAGATATAGGTGTCGATAGGCATTTCAGATATAGGTGCCGATAGGCATTTCAGATATAGTTGCCGATTGGCATTTTAAAAATAGGTGCCGATAGGCATTTCAGATATAGAAGCCGATAGGCATTTCAAATATAGGTGCCGATAGGCATTCCAGATATGGTTGCCGATAGGCATTTCAAATATAGGTGCTGATAGGCATTTCAGATGTAGTTTCCGATAGGCATTTCAAAAATAGGTGTCGATAGGCATTTCAGATATAGGTGTCGATAGGCATTTCAGTTATAGGTGCCGATAGGCATTTCAGATATAGTTGCCGATTGGCATTTTAAAAATAGGTGCCGATAGGCATTTCAGATATAGAAGCCGATAGGCATTTCAAATATAGGTGCCGATAGGCATTCCAGATATGGTTGCCGATAGGCATTTCAAATATAGGTGCTGATAGGCATTTCAGATGTAGTTTCCGATAGGCATTTCAAAAATAGGTGTCGATAGGCATTTCAGATATAGGTGTCGATAGGCATTTCAGTTATAGGTGCCGATAGGCATTTCAGATATAGTTGCCGATTGGCATTTTAAAAATAGGTGCCGATAGGCATTTCAGATATAGAAGCCGATAGGCATTTCAAATATAGGTGCCGATAGGCATGCCAGATATGGTTGCCGATAGGCATTTCAAATATAGGTGCCGATAGGCATTCCAGATATGGTTGCCGATAGGCATTTCAAATATAGGTGCTGATAGGCATTTCAGATGTAGTTTCCGATAGGCATTTCAAAAATAGGTGTCGATAGGCATTTCAGATATAGGTGTCGATAGGCATTTCAGATATAGGTGTCGATAGGCATTTCAGATATAAGTGTCGATAGGCATTTCAGATATAGGTGTCGATAGGCATTTCAGATATAGGTGCCGATAGGCATTTCAGATATAGTTGCCGATTGGCATTTTAAAAATAGGTGCCGATAGGCATTTCAGATATAGAAGCCGATAGGCATTTCAAATATAGGTGCCGATAGGCATTCCAGATATGGTTGCCGATAGGCATTTCAAATATAGGTGCTGATAGGCATTTCAGATGTAGTTTCCGATAGGCATTTCAGATATAGGTGTAGATAGGCATTTCAGATATAGGTGTCGATAGGCATTTCAGATATAGGTGTCGATAGGCATTTCAGATATAGGTGTCGATAGGCATTTCAGATATAGGTGTCGATAGGCATTTCAGATATAGGTGTCGATAGGCATTTCAGATATAGGTGTCGATAGGCATTTCAGATATAGGTGCCGATAGGCATTTCAGATATAGTTGCCGATTGGCATTTTAAAAATAGGTGCCGATAGGCATTTCAGATATAGAAGCCGATAGGCATTTCAAATATAGGTGCCGATAGGCATTTCAGATATGGTTGCCGATAGGCATTTCAAATATAGGTGCTGATAGGCATTTCAGATGTAGTTTCCGATAGGCATTTCAAAAATAGGTGTCGATAGGCATTTCAAATATAGGTGTCGATAGGCATTTCAGATATAGGTGTCGATAGGCATTTCAGATATAGGTGTCGATAGGCATTTCAGATATAGGTGTCGATAGGCATTTCAGATATAGGTGTCGATAGGCATTTCAGATATAGTTGCCGATTGGCATTTTAAAAATAGGTGCCGATAGGCATTTCAGATATAGAAGCCGATAGGCATTTCAAATATAGGTGCCGATAGGCATTCCAGATATGGTTGCCGATAGGCATTTCAAATATGGGTGCTGATAGGCATTTCAGATGTAGTTTCCGATAGGCATTTCAAAAATAGGTGTCGATAGGCATTTCAGATATAGGTGTCGATTGGCATTTCAGACATATGTGTCGATAGGCATTTCAGATATAGGTGTCGATAGGCATTTCAGATATAGGTGTCGATAGGCATTTCAGATATAGGTGTCGATAGGCATTTCAGATATAGGTGTCGATAGGCATTTCAGATATAGGTGCCGATAGGCATTTCAGATATAGTTGCCGATTGGCATTTTAAAAATAGGAGCCGATAGGCATTTAAGATATAGAAGCCGATAGGCATTTCAAATATAGGTGCCGATAGGCATTCCAGATATGGTTGCCGATAGGCATTTCAAATATAGGTGCTAATAGGCATTTCAGATGTAGTTTCCGATAGGCATTTCAAAAATAGGTGTCGATAGGCATTTCAGATATAGGTGTCGATAGGCATTTCTGATATAGGTGTCGATAGGCATTTCAGATATAGGTGTCGATAGGCATTTCACATATAGGTGTCGATAGGCATTTTAGATATAGGTGTCGATAGGCATTTCAGATATAGGTGTCGATAGGCATTTCAGATATAGGTGCCGATAGGCATTTCGGATATAGTTGCCGATTGGCATTTTAAAAATAGGTGCCGATAGGCATTTCAGATATAGAAGCCGATAGGCATTTCAAATATAGGTGCCGATAGGCATTCCAGATATGGTTGCCGATAGGCATTTCAAATATAGGTGCTGATAGGCATTTCTGATGTAGTTTCCGATAGGCATTTCAAAAATAGGTGTCGATAGGCATTTCAGATATAGGTGTCGATAGGCATTTCAGATATAGGTGTCGATAGGCATTTCAGATATAAGTGTCGATAGGCATTTCAGATATAGGTGTCGATAGGCATTTCAGATATACGTGTCGATAGGCATTTCAGATATAGGTGTCGATAGGCATTTCAGATATAGGTGTCGATAGGCATTTCAGATATAGGTGCCGATAGGCATTTCAGATATAGTTGCCGATTGGCATTTAAAAAATAGGTGCCGATAGGCATTTCAGATATAGAAGCCGATAGGCATTTCAAATATAGGTGCCGATAGGCATTCCAGATATGGTTGCCGATAGGCATTTCAAATATAGGTGCTGATAGGCATTTCAGATGTAGTTTCCGATAGACATTTCAAAAATAGGTGTCGATAGGCATTTCAGATATAGGTGTCGATAGGCATTTCAGATATAGGTGTCGATAGGCATTTCAGATATAGGTGTCGATAGGCATTTCAGATATAGGTGTCGATAGGCATTTCAGATATAGGTGTCGATAGGCATTTCAGATATAGGTGTCGATAGGCATTTCAGATATAGGTGTCGATAGGCATTTCAGATATAGGTGTCGATAGGCATTTCAGATATAGGTGTCGATAGGCATTTCAGATATAGGTGCCGATAGGCATTTCAGATATAGTTGCGGATTGGCATTTTAAAAATAGGTGCCGATAGGCATTTTAGATATAGAAGCCGATAGGCATATCAAATATAGGTGCCGATAGGCATTCCAGATATGGTTGCCGATAGGCATTTCAAATATAGGTGCTGATAGGCATTTCAGATGTAGTTTCCGATAGGCATTTCAAAAATAGGTGTCGATAGGCATTTTACATATATAGGTGTCGATAGGCATTTCAGATATAGGTGTCGATAGGTATTTCAGATATAGGTGTCGATAGGCATTTCAGATATAGGTGTCGATAGGCATTTCAGATATAGATGTCGATAGGCATTTCAGATATAGGAGTCGATAGGCATTTCAGATATAGGTGTCGATAGGCATTTCAGATATAGGTGCCGATAGGCATTTCAGATATAGTTGCCGATTGGCATTTTAAAAATAGGTGCCGATAGGCATTTCAGTAATAGAAGCCGATAGGCATTTCAAATATAGGTGCCGATAGGCATATCAGATATGGTTGCCGATAGGCATTTCAAATATAGGTGCTGATAGGCATTTCAGATGTAGTTTCCGATAGGCATTTCAAAAATAGGTGTCGATAGGCATTTCAGATATAGGTGTCGATAGGCATTTCAGATATAGGTGTCGATAGGCATTTCAGATATAGGTGTCGATAGGCATTTCAGATATAGGTGCCGATAGGCATTTCAGATATAGTTGCCGATTGGCATTTTAAAAATAGGTGCCGATAGGCATTTCAGATATAGAAGCCGATAGGCATTTCAAATATAGGTGCCGATAGGCATTCCAGATATGGTTGCCGATAGGCATTTCAAATATAAGTGCTGATAGGCATTTCAGATGTAGTTTCCGATAGGCATTTCAAAAATAGGTGTCGATAGGCATTTCGGATATAGGTGTCGATAGGCATTTCAGATATAGGTGTCGATGGGCATTTCAGATATAGGTGTCGATAGGCATTTCAGATATAGGTGTCGATAGGCATTTCAGATATAGGTGTCGATAGGCATTTCAGATATAGGTCTCGATAGGCATTTCAGATATAGGTGTCGATAGGCATTTCAGATATAGGTGCCGATAGGCATTTCAGATATAGTTGCCGATTGGCATTTTAAAAATAGGTGCCGATAGGCATTTCAGATATAGAAGCCGATAGGCATTTCAAATATAGGTGCCGATAGGCATTCCAGATATAGTTGCCGATAGGCATTTCAAATATAGGTGCTGATAGGCATTTCAGATGTAGTTTCCGATAGGCATTTCAAAAATAGGTGTCGATAGGCATTTCAGATATAGGTGTCGATAGGCATTTCAGATATAGGTGTCGATAGGCATTTCAGATATAGGTGTCGATAGGCATTTCAGATATAGGTGTCGATAGGCATTTCAGATATAGGTGTCGATAGGCATTTCAGATATATGTGTCGATAGGCATTTCAGATATAGGTGTCGATAGGCATTTCAGATATAGGTGTCGATAGGCATTTCAGATATAGGTGTCGATTGGCATTTCAGATATAGGATCCGATAGGCATTTCAGATATAGTTGCCGATTGGCATTTTAAAAATAGGTGCCGATAGGCATTTCAGATATAGAAGCCGATAGGCATTTCAAATATAGGTGCCAATAGGCATTTCAAAAATAGGTGTCGATAGGCATTTCAGATATAGGTGTCGATAGGCATTTTAGATATAGGTGTCGATAGGCATTTCAGATATAGGTGTCGATAGGCATTTCAGATATAGGTGTCGATAGGCATTTCAGATATAGGTGTCGATAGGCATATCAGATATAGGTGTCGATAGGCATTTCAGATATAGGTGTCGATAGGCATTTCAGATATAGGTGCCGATAGGTATTTCAGATAAAGTTGCCGATTGGCATTTTAAAAATAGGTGCCGATAGGCATTTCAGATATAGAAGCCGATAGGCATTTCAAATATAGGTGCCGATAGGCATTCCAGATATGGTTGCCGATAGGCATTTCAAATATAGGTGCTGATAGGCATTTCAGATGTAGTTTCCGATAGGCATTTCAAAAATAGGTGTTAATAGGCATTTCAGATATAGGTGTCGATAGGCATTTCAGATATAGGTGTCGATAGGCATTTCAGATATAGGTGTCGATAGGCATTTCAGATATAGGTGTCGATAGGCATTTCAGATATAGGTGTCGATAGGCATTTCAGATATAGGTGTCGATAGGCATTTCAGATATAGGTGTCGATAGGCATTTCAGATATAGGTGTGGATAGGCATTTCAGATATAGGTGCCGATAGGCATTTCAGATATAGTTGCCGATTGGCATTTTAAAAATAGGTGCCGATAGGCATTTCAAATATAGAAGCCGATAGGCATTTCAAATATAGGTGCCGATAGGCATTCCAGATATGGTTGCCGATAGGCATTTCAAATATAGGTGCTGATAGGCATTTCAGATGTAGTTTCCGATAGGCATTTCAAAAATAGGTGTCGATAGGCATTTCAGATATAGGTGTCGATAGGCATTTCAGATATAGGTGTCGATAGGCATTTCAGATATAGGTGTCGATAGGCATTTCAGATATAGGTGTCGATAGGCATTTCAGATATAGGTGTCGATAGGCATTTCAGATATAGGTGTCGATAGGCATTTCAGATATAGGTGTCGATAGGCATTTCAGATATAGGTGCCGATAGGCATTTCAGATATAGTTGCCGATTGGCATTTTAAAAATAGGTGCCGATAGGCATTTCAGATATAGAAGCCGATAGGCATTTCAAATATAGGTGCCGATAGGCATTCCAGATATGGTTGCCGATAGGCATTTCAAATATGGGTGCTGATAGGCATTTCAGATGTAGTTTCCGATAGGCATTTCAAAAATAGGTGTCGATAGGCATTTCAGATATAGGTTTCGATAGGCATTTTAGACATAGGTGTCGATAGGCATTTCAGATATAGGTGTCGATAGGCATTTCAGATATAGGTGTCGATAGGCATTTCAGATATAGGTGTCGATAGGCATTTCAGATATAGGTGTCGATAGGCTTTTCAGATATAGGTGTCGATAGGCATTTCAGATATAGGTGCCGATAGGCATTTCAGATATAGTTGCCGATTGGCATTTTAAAAATAGGAGCCGATAGGCATTTCAGATATAGAAGCCGATAGGCATTTCAAATATAGGTGCCGATAGGCATTCCAGATATGGTTGCCGATAGGCATTTCAAATATAGGTGCTAATAGGCATTTCAGATGTAGTTTCCGATAGGCATTTCAAAAATAGGTGTCGATAGGCATTTCAGATATAGGTGTCGATAGGCATTTCAGATATAGGTGTCGATAGGCATTTCAGATATAGGTGTCGATAGGCATTTCAGATATAGGTGTCGATAGGCATTTCAGATATAGGTGTCGATAGGCATTTCAGATATAGGTGTCGATAGGCATTTCAGATATAGGTGCCGATAGGCATTTCAGATATAGTTGCCGATTGGCATTTTAAAAATAGGTGCTGATAGGCATTTCAAATATAGGTGCCGATAGGCATTCCAGATATGGTTGCCGATAGGCATTTCAAATATGGGTGCTGATAGGCATTTCAGATATAGGCGTCGATAGGCATTTCAGATATAGGTGTCGATAGGCATTTCAGATATAAGTGTCGATAGGCATTTCAGATATAGGTGTCGATAGGCATTTCAGATATAGGTGTCGATAGGCATTTCAGATATAGGTGTCGATAGGCATTTCAGATATAGGTGCCGATAGGCATTTCAGATATAGTTGCCGATTGGCATTTTAAAAATAGGTGCCGATAGGCATTTCAGATATAGAAGCCGTTAGGCATTTCAAATATAGGTGCCGATAGGCATTCCAGATATGGTTGCTGATAGGCATTTCAAATATGGGTGCTGATAGGCATTTCAGATGTAGTTTCCGATAGGCATTTCAAAAATAGGTGTCGATAGGCATTTCAGATATAGGTGTCGATAGGCATTTCAGACATAGGTGTCGATAGGCATTTCAGATATAGGTGTCGATAGGCATTTCAGATATAGGTGTCGATAGGCATTTCAGATATAGGTGTCGATAGGCATTTCAGATATAGGTGCCGATAGGCATTTCAGATATAGTTGCCGATTGGCATTTTAAAAATAGGAGCCGATAGGCATTTCAGATATAGAAGCCGATAGGCATTTCAAATATAGGTGCCGATAGGCATTCCAGATATGGTTGCCGATAGGCATTTCAAATATAGGTGCTAATAGGCATTTCAGATGTAGTTTCCGATAGGCATTTCAAAAATAGGTGTCGATAGGCATTTCAGATATAGGTGTCGATAGGCATTTCAGATATAGGTGTCGATAGGCATTTCAGATATAGGTGTCGATAGGCATTTCAGATATAGGTGTCGATAGGCATTTCAGATATAGGTGTCGATAGGCATTTCAGATATAGGTGTCGATAGGCATTTCAGATATAGGTGTCGATAGGCATTTCAGATATAGGATTCGATAGGCATTTCAGATATAGGTGCCGATAGGCATTTCGAATATAGTTGCCGATTGGCATTTTAAAAATAGGTGCCGATAGGCATTTCAGATATAGAAGCCGATAGGCATTTCAAATATAGGTGCCGATAGGCATTCCAGATATGGTTGCCGATAGGCATTTCAAATATAGGTGCTGATAGGCATTTCTGATGTAGTTTCCGATAGGCATTTCAAAAATAGGTGTCGATAGGCATTTCAGATATAGGTGTCGATAGGCATTTCAGATATAGGTGTCGATTGGCATTTCAGATATAAGTGTCGATAGGCATTTCAGATATAGGTGTCGATAGGCATTTCAGATATACGTGTCGATAGGCATTTCAGATATAGGTGTCGATAGGCATTTCAGATATAGGTGTCGATAGGCATTTCAGATATAGGTGCCGATAGGCATTTCAGATATAGTTGCCGATTGGCATTTTAAAAATAGGTGCCGATAGGCATTTCAGATATAGAAGCCGATAGGCATTTCAAATATAGGTGCCGATAGGCATTCCAGATATGGTTGCCGATAGGCATTTCAAATATAGGTGCTGATAAGCATTTCAGATGTAGTTTCCGATAGACATTTCAAAAACAGGTGTCGATAGGCATTTCAGATATAGGTGTCGATAGGCATTTCAGATATAGGTGTCGATAGGCATTTCAGATATAGGTGTCGATAGGTATTTCAGATATATGTGTCGATAGGCATTTCAGATAGAGGTGTCGATAGGCATTTCAGATATAGGTGTCGATAGGCATTTCAGATATAGGTGCCGATAGGCATTTCAGATATAGTTGCCGATTGGCATTTTAAAAATAGGTGCCGATAGGCATTTCAGATATAGAAGCCGATAGGCATTTCAAATATAGGTGCCGATAGGCATTCCAGATATGGCTGCCGATAGGCATTTCAAATATAGGTGCTGATAGGCATTTCAGATGTAGTTTCCGATAGGCATTTTAAAAATAGTTGTCGATAGGCATTTCAGATATAGGTGTCGATAGGCATTTCAGATATAGGTGTCGATAGGCATTTCAGATATAGGTGTCGATAGGCATTTCAGATATAGGTGTCGATAGGCATTTCAGATATAGGTGTCGATAGGCATTTCAGATATAGGTGCCGATAGGCATTTCAGATATAGTTGCCGATTGGCATTTTAAAAATAGTTGCCGATAGGCATTTCAGATATAGAAGCCGATAGGCATTTCAAAAATATGTGTCGATAGGCATTTCAGATATAGGTGTCGATAGGCATTTCAGATATAGGTGTCGATAGGCATTTCAGATATAAGTGTCGATAGGCATTTCAGATATAGGTGTCGATAGGCATTTCAGATATAGGTGCCGATAGGCATTTCAGATATAGTTGCCGATTGGCATTTTAAAAATAGGTGCCGATAAGCATTTCAGATATAGAAGCCGATAGGCATTTCAAATATAGGTGCCGATAGGCATTCCAGATATGGTTGCCGATAGGCATTTCAAATATAGGTGCTGATAGGCATTTCAGATGTAGTTTCCGATAGGCATTTCAAAAATAGGTGTTGATAGGCATTTCAGATATAGGTGTCGATAGGCATTTCAGATATAGATGTCGATAGACATTTTAAAAATAGGTGCCGATAGGCATTTCAGATATAGAAGCCGATAGGCATTTCAAATATAGGTGCCGATAGGCATTCCAGATATGGTTGCCGATAGGCATTTCAAATATAGGTGCTGATGGGCATTTCAGATGTAGTTTCCGATAGGCATTTCAAAAATAGGTGTCGATAGGCATTTCAGATATAGGTGTCGATAGGCATTTCAGATATAGGTGTCGATAGGCATTTCAGATATAGGTGTCGATAGGCATTTCAGATATAGAAGCCGATAGGCATTTCAAATATAGGTGCCGATAGGCATTCCAGATATGGTTGCCGATAGGCATTTCAAATATAGGTGCTGATAGGCATTTCAGATGTAGTTTCCGATAGGCATTTCAAAAATAGGTGTCGATAGGCATTTCAGATATAGGTGTCGATAGGCATTTCAGATATAGGTGTCGATAGGCATTTCAGATATAAGTGTCGATAGGCATTTCAGATATAGGTGTCGATAGGCATTTCAGATATAGGTGCCGATAGGCATTTCAGATATAGTTGCCGATTGGCATTTTAAAAATAGGTGCCGATAGGCATTTCAGATATAGAAGCCGATAGGCATTTCAAATATAGGTGCCGATAGGCATTCCAGATATGGTTGCCGATAGGCATTTCAAATATAGGTGCTGATAGGCATTTCAGATGTAGTTTCCGATAGGCATTTCAAAAATAGGTGTCGATAGGCATTTCAGATATAGGTGTCGATAGGCATTTCAGATATAGGTGTCGATAGGCATTTCAGATATAGGTGTCGATAGGCATTTCAGATATAGGTGTCGATAGGCATTTCAGATATAGGTGTCGATAGGCATTTCAGATATAGGTGTCGATAGGCATTTCAGATATAGGTGTCGATAGGCATTTCAGATATAGGTGCCGATAGGCATTTCAGATATAGTTGCCGATTGGCATTTTAAAAATAGTTGCCGATAGGCATTTCAGATATAGAAGCCGATAGGCATTTCAAAAATATGTGTCGATAGGCATTTCAGATATAGGTGTCGATAGGCATTTCAGATATAGGTGTCGATAGGCATTTCAGATATAAGTGTCGATAGGCATTTCAGATATAGGTGTCGATAGGCATTTCAGATATAGGTGCCGATAGGCATTTCAGATATAGTTGCCGATTGGCATTTTAAAAATAGGTGCCGATAGGCATTTCAGATATAGAAGCCGATAGGCATTTCAAATATAGGTGCCGATAGGCATTCCAGATATGGTTGCCGATAGGCATTTCAAATATAGGTGCTGATAGGCATTTCAGATGTAGTTTCCGATAGGCATTTCAAAAATAGGTGTCGATAGGCATTTCAGATATAGGTGTCGATAGGCATTTCAGATATAGGTGTCGATAGGCATTTCAGATATAGGTGTCGATAGGCATTTCAGATATAGGTGTCGATAGGCATTTCAGATATAGGTGTCGATAGGCATTTCAGATATAGGTGTCGATAGGCATTTCAGATATAGGTGTCGATAGGCATTTCAGATATAGGTGCTGATAGGCATTTCAGATGTAGTTTCCGATAGGCATTTCAAAAATAGGTGTCGATAGGCATTTCAGATATAGGTGTCGATAGGCATTTCAGATATAGGTGTCGATAGGCATTTCAGATATAAGTGTCGATAGGCATTTCAGATATAGGTGTCGATAGGCATTTCAGATATAGGTGCCGATAGGCATTTCAGATATAGTTGCCGATTGGCATTTTAAAAATAGGTGCCGATAGGCATTTCAGATATAGAAGCCGATAGGCATTTCAAATATAGGTGCCGATAGGCATTCCAGATATGGTTGCCGATAGGCTTTTCAAATATAGGTGCTGATAGGCATTTCAGATGTAGTTTCCGATAGGCATTTCAAAAATAGGTGTCGATAGGCATTTCAGATACAGGTGTCGATAGGCATTTCAGATATAGGTGTCGATAGGCATTTCAGATATAGGTGTCGATAGGCATTTCAGATATAGGTGTCGATAGGCATTTCAGATATAGGTGTCGATAGGCATTTCAGATATAGGTGTCGATAGGCATTTCAGATATAGGTGTCGATAGGCATTTCAGATATAGGTGCCGATAGGCATTTCAGATATAGTTGCCGATTGGCATTTTTAAAATAGGTGCCGATAGGCATTTCAGATATAGAAGCCGATAGGCATTTCAAATATAGGTGCCGATAGGCATTCCAGATATGGTTGCCGATAGGCATTTCAAATATAGGTGCTGATAGGCATTTCAGATGTAGTTTCCGATAGGCATTTCAAAAATAGGTGTCGATAGGCATTTCAGATATAGGTGTCGATAGGCATTTCAGATATAGGTGCCGATAGGCATTTCAGATATAGAAGCCGATAGGCATTTCAAATATAGGTGCCGATAGGCATTTCAGATATGGTTGCCGATAGGCATTTCAAATATAGGTGCTGATAGGCATTTCAGATGTAGTTTCCGATAGGCATTTCAAAAATAGGTGTCGATAGGCATTTCAGATATAGGTGTCGATAGGCATTTCAGATATAGGTGTCGATAGGCATTTCAGATATAAGTGTCGATAGGCATTTCAGATATAGGTGTCGATAGGCATTTCAGATATAGGTGCCGATAGGCATTTCAGATATAGTTGCCGATTGGCATTTTAAAAATAGGTGCCGATAGGCATTTCAGATATAGAAGCCGATAGGCATTTCAAATATAGGTGCCGATAGGCATTCCAGATATGGTTGCCGATAGGCATTTCAAATATAGGTGCTGATAGGCATTTCAGATGTAGTTTCCGATAGGCATTTCAAAAATAGGTGTCGATAGGCATTTCAGATATAGGTGTCGATAGGCATTTCAGATATAGGTGTCGATAGGCATTTCAGATATAGGTGTCGATAGGCATTTCAGATATAGGTGTCGATAGGCATTTCAGATATAGGTGTCGATAGGCATTTCAGATATAGGTGTCGATAAGCATTTCAGATATAGGTGTCGATAGGCATTTCAGATATAGGTGCCGATAGGCATTTCAGATATAGTTGCCGATTGGCATTTTAAAAATAGGTGCCGATAGGCATTTCAGGTATAGAAGCCGATAGGCATTTCAAATATAGGTGCCGATAGGCATTCCAGATATGGTTGCCGATAGGCATTTCAAATATAGGTGCTGATAGGCATTTCAGATGTAGTTTCCGATAGGCATTTCAAAAATAGGTGTCGATAGGCATTTCAGATATAGGTGTCGATAGGCATTTCAGATATAGGTGTCGATAGGCATTTCAGATATAGGTGTCGATAGGCATTTCAGATATAGGTGTCGATAGGCATTTCAGATATAGGTGTCGATAGGGATTTCAGATATAGTTGCCGATTGGCATTTTAAAAATAGGTGCCGATAGGCATTTCAGATATAGAAGCCGATAGGCATTTCAAATATAGGTGCCGATAGGTATTCCAGATATGGTTGCCGATAGGCATTTCAAATATGGGTGCTGATAGGCATTTCAGATGTAGTTTCCGATAGGCATTTCAAAAATAGGTGTCGATAGGCATTTCAGATATAGGTGTCGATAGGCATTTCAGACATAGGTGTCGATAGGCATTTCAGATATAGGTGTCGATAGGCATTTCAGATATAGGTGTCGATAGGCATTTCAGATATAGGTGTCAATAGGCATTTCAGATATAGGTGTCGATAGGCATTTCAGATATAGGTGTCGATAGGCATTTCAGATATAGGTGCCGATAGGCATTTCAGATATAGTTGCCGATTGGCATTTTAAAAATAGGAGCCGATAGGCATTTCAGATATAGAAGCCGATAGGCATTTCAAATATAGGTGCCGATAGGCATTCCAGATATGGTTGCCGATAGGCATTTCAAATATAGGTGCTAATAGGCATTTCAGATGTAGTTTCCGATAGGCATTTCAAAAATAGGTGTCGATAGGCATTTCAGATATAGGTGTCGATAGGCATTTCAGATATAGGTGTCGATAGGCATTTCAGATATAGGTGTCGATAGGCATTTCAGATATAGGTGTCGATAGACATTTCAGATATAGGTGTCGATAGGCATTTCAGATATAGGTGTCGATAGGCATTTCAGATATAGGTGCCGATAGGCATTTCAGATATAGTTGCCGATTGGCATTTTAAAAATAGGTGCCGATAGGCATTTCAGATATAGAAGCCGATAAGCATTTCAAATATAGGTGCCGATAGGCATTCCAGATATGGTTGCCGATAGGCATTTCAAATATAGGTGCTGATAGGCATTTCTGATGTAGTTTCCGATAGGCATTTCAAAAATAGGTGTCGATAGGCATTTCAGATATAGGTGTCGATAGGCATTTCAGATATAGGTGTCGATAGGCATTTCAGATATAAATGTCGATAGGCATTTCAGATATAGGTGTCGATAGGCATTTCAGATATAGGTGTCGATAGGCATTTCAGATATAGGTGTCGATAGGCATTTCAGATATAGGTGTCGATAGGCATTTCAGATATAGGTGCCGATAGGCATTTCAGATATAGTTGCCGATTGGCATTTTAAAAATAGGTGCCGATAGGCATTTCAGATATAGAAGCCGATAGGCATTTCAAATATAGGTGCCGATAGGCATTCCAGATATGGTTGCCGATAGGCATTTCAAATATAGGTGCTGATAGGCATTTCAGATGTAGTTTCCGATAGACATTTCAAAAATAGGTGTCGATAGGCATTTCAGATATAGGTGTCGATAGGCATTTCAGATATAGGTGTCGATAGGCATTTCAGATAAAGGTGTCGATAGGCATTTCAGATATATGTGTCGATAGGCATTTCAGATAGAGGTGTCGATAGGCATTTCAGATATAGGTGTCGATAGGCATTTCAGATATAGGTGCCGATAGGCATTTCAGATATAGTTGCCGATTGGCATTTTAAAAATAGGTGCCGATAGGCATTCCAGATATGGTTGCCGATAGGCATTTCAAATATAGGTGCTGATAGGCATTTCAGATGTAGTTTCCAATAGGCATTTCAAAAATAGGTGTCGATAGGCATTTCAGATATAGTTGCCGATTGGCATTTTAAAAATAGGTGCCGATAGGCATTTCAGATATAGAAGCCGATAGGCATTTCAAAAATATGTGTCGATAGGCATTTCAGATATAGGTGTCGATAGGCATTTCAGATATAGGTGTCGATAGGCATTTCAGATATAAGTGTCGATAGGCATTTCAGATATAGGTGTCGATAGGCATTTCAGATATAGGTGCCGATAGGCATTTCAGATATAGTTGCCGATTGGCATTTTAAAAATAGGTGCCGATAGGCATTTCAGATATAGAAGCCGATAGGCATTTCAAATATAGGTGCCGATAGGCATTCCAGATATGGTTGCCGATAGGCATTTCAAATATAGGTGCTGATAGGCATTTCAGATGTAGTTTCCGATAGGCATTTCAAAAATAGGTGTCGATAGGCATTTCAGATATAGGTGTCGATAGGCATTTCAGATATAGGTGTCGATAGACATTTTAAAAATAGGTGCCGATAGGCATTTCAGATATAGAAGCCGATAGGCATTTCAAATATAGGTGCCGATAGGCATTCCAGATATGGTTGCCGATAGGCATTTCAAATATAGGTGCTGATAGGCATTTCAGATGTAGTTTCCGATAGGCATTTCAAAAATAGGTGTCGATAGGCATTTCAGATATAGGTGTCGATAGGCATTTCAGATATAGGTGTCGATAGGCATTTCAGATATAGGTGTCGATAGGCATTTCAGATATAGGTGCCGATAGGCATTTCAGATATAGAAGCCGATAGGCATTTCAAATATAGGTGCCGATAGGCATTCCAGATATGGTTGCCGATAGGCATTTCAAATATAGGTGCTGATAGGCATTTCAGATGTAGTTTCCGATAGGCATTTCAAAAATAGGTGTCGATAGGCATTTCAGATATAGGTGTCGATAGGCATTTCAGATATAGGTGTCGATAGGCATTTCAGATATAAGTGTCGATAGGCATTTCAGATATAGGTGTCGATAGGCATTTCAGATATAGGTGCCGATAGGCATTTCAGATATAGTTGCCGATTGGCATTTTAAAAATAGGTGTGGATAGGCATTTCAGATATAGAAGCCGATAGGCATTTCAAATATAGGTGCCGATAGGCATTCCAGATATGGTTGCCGATAGGCATTTCAAATATAGGTGCTGATAGGCATTTCAGATGTAGTTTCCGATAGGCATTTCAAAAATAGGTGTCGATAGGCATTTCAGATATAGGTGTCGATAGGCATTTCAGATATAGGTGTCGATAGGCATTTCAGATATAGGTGTCGATAGGCATTTCAGATATAGGTGTCGATAGGCATTTCAGATATAGGTGTCGATAGGCATTTCAGATATAGGTGTCGATAGGCATTTCAGATATAGGTGTCGATAGGCATTTCAGATATAGGTGCCGATAGGCATTTCAGACATAGTTGCCGATTGGCATTTTAAAAATAGGTGCCGATAGGCATTTCAGATATAGAAGCCGATAGGCATTTCAAATATAGGTGCCGATAGGCATTCCAGATATGGTTGCCGATAGGCATTTCAAATATTGGTGCTGATAGGCATTTCAGATGTAGTTTCCGATAGGCATTTCAAAAATAGGTGTCGATAGGCATTTCAGATATAGGTGTCGATAGGCATTTCAGATATAGGTGTCGATAGGCATTTCAGATATAGGTGTCAATAGGCATTTCAGATATAGGTGTCGATAGGCATTTCAGATATAGGTGTCGATAGGCATTTCATATATAGGTGTCGATAGGCATTTCAGATATAGGTGTCGATAGGCATTTCAGATATAGGTGCCGATAGGCATTTCAGATATAGTTGCCGATTGGCATTTTAAAAATAGGTGCCGATAGGCATTCCAGATATGGTTGCCGATAGGCATTTCAAATATAGGTGCTGATAGGCATTTCAGATGTAGTTTCCGATAGGCATTTCAAAAATAGGTGTCGATAGGCATTTCAGATATAGGTGTCGCTAGGCATTTCAGATAAAGGTGTCGATAGGCATTTCAGATATAGGTGTCGATAAGCATTTCAGATATAGGTGTCGATAGGCATTTCAGATATAGGTGTCGATAGGCATTTCAGATATAGGTGTCGATTGGCATTTCAGATATAGGTGTCGATAGGCATTTCAGATATAGGTGTCGATAGGCATTTCAGATATAGGTGTCGATAGGCATTTCAGATATAGGTGCCGATGGGCATTTCAGATATAGTTGCCGATTGGCATTTTAAAAATAGGTGCCGATAGGCATTTCAGATATAGAAGCCGATAGGCATTTCAAATATAGGTGCCGATAGGCATTCCAGATATGGTTGCCGATAGGCATTTCAAATATAGGTGCTGATAGGCATTTCAGATGTAGTTTCCGATAGGCATTTCAAAAATAGGTGTCGATAGGCATTTCAGATATGGGTGTCGATAGGCATTTCAGATATAGGTGTCGATAGGCATTTTAGATATAGGTGTCGATAGGCATTTCAGATATAGGTGTCGATAGGCATTTCAGATATAGGTGTCGATAGGCATTTCAGATATAGGTGTCGATAGGCATTTCAGATATAGGTGTCGATAGGCATTTCAGATATAGGTGCCGATAGGCATTTCAGATATAGTTGCCGATTGGCATTTTAAAAATAGGTGCCGATAGGCATTTCAGATATAGAAGCCGATAGGCATTTCAAATATAGGTGCCGATAGGCATTCCAGATATGGTTGCCGATAGGCATTTCAAATATAGGTGCTGATAGGCATTTCAGATGTAGTTTCCGATAGGCATTTCAAAAATAGGTGTCGATAGGCATTTCAGATATATGTGTCGATAGGCATTTCAGATATAGGTGTCGATAGGTATTTCAGATATAGGTGTCGATAGGCATTTCAGATATAGGTGTCGATAGGCATTTCAGATATAGGTGTCGATAGGCATTTCAGATATAGGTGTCGATAGGCATTTCAGTTATAGGTGCCGATAGGCATTTCAGATATAGTTGCCGATTGGCATTTTAAAAATAGGTGCCGATAGGCATTTCAGATATAGAAGCCGATAGGCATTTCAAATATAGGTGCCGATAGGCATTCCAGATATGGTTGCCGATAGGCATTTCAAATATAGGTGCTGATAGGCATTTCAGATGTAGTTTCCGATAGGCATTTCAAAAATAGGTGTCGATAGGCATTTTAGATATAGGTGTCGATAGGCATTACAGATATAGGTGTCGATAGGCATTTCAGATATAGGTGTCGATAGGCATTTCAGATATAGGTGTCGATAGGCATTTCAGATATAGGTGTCGATAGGCATTTCAGATATAGGTGCCGATAGGCATTTCAGATATAGTTGCCGATTGGCATTCTAAAAATAGGTGCCGATAGGCATTTCAGATATAGAAGCCGATAGGCATTTCAAATATAGGTGCCGATAGGCATTCCAGATATGGTTGCCGATAGGCATTTCAAATATAGGTGCTGATAGGCATTTCAGATGTAGTTTCCGATAGGCATTTCAAAAATAGGTGTCGATAGGCATTTCAGATATAGGTGTCGATAGGCATTTCAGATATAGGTGTCGATAGGCATTTCAGATATAGGTGTCGATAGGCATTTCAGATATAGGTGTCGATAGGCATTTCAGATATAGGTGCCGATAGGCATTTCAGATATAGTTGCCGATTGGCATTCTAAAAATAGGTGCCGATAGGCATTTCAGATATAGAAGCCGATAGGCATTTCAAATATAGGTGCCGATAGGCATTCCAGATATGGTTGCCGATAGGCATTTCAAATATAGGTGCTGATAGGCATTTCAGATGTAGTTTCCGATAGGCATTTCAAAAATAGGTGTCGATAGGCATTTCAGATATAGGTGTCGATGGGCATTTCAGATATAGGTGTCGATAGGCATTTCAGATATAGGTGTCGATAGGCATTTCAGATATAGGTGCCGATTGGCATTTCAGATATAGTTGCCGATTGGCATTTTAAAAATAGGTGCCGATAGGCATTTCAGATATAGAAGCCGATAGGCATTTCAAATATAGGTGCCGATAGGCATTCCAGATATGGTTGCCGATAGGCATTTCAAATATAGGTGCTGATAGGCATTTCAGATGTAGTTTCCGATAGGCATTTCAAAAATAATTGTCGATAGGCATTTCAGATATAGGTGTCGATAGGCATTTCAGATATAGGTGTCGATAGGCATTTCAGATATAGGTGTCGATAGGCATTTCAGATATAGGTGTCGATAGGCATTTCAGATATAGGTGCCGATAGGCATTTCAGATATAGTTGCCGATAGGCATTTTAAAAATAGGTGCCGATAGGCATTTCAGATATAGAAGCCGATAGGCATTTCAAATATAGGTGCCGATAGGCATTCCAGATATGGTTGCCGATAGGGGTTTCAAATATAGGTGCTAATAGGCATTTTAGATGTAGTTTCCGATAGGCATTTCAAAAATAGGTGTCGATAGGCATTTCAGATATAGGCGTCGATAGGCATTTCAGATATAGGTGTCGATAGGCATTTCAGATATAGGTGTCGATAGGCATTTCAGATATAGGTGTCGATAGGCATTTCAGATATAGGTGTCGATAGGCATTTCAGATATAGGTGTCGATAGGCATTTCAGATATAGGTGTCGATAGGCATTTCAGATATAGGTGCCGATAGGCATTTCAGATATAGTTGCCGATTGGCATTTTAAAAATAGGTGCCGATAGGCATTTCAGATATAGAAGCCGATAGGCATTTCAAATATAGGTGCCGATAGGCATTCCAGATATGGTTGGCGATAGGCATTTCAAATATAGGTGCTGATAGGCATTTCAGATGTAGTTTTCGATAGGCATTTCAAAAATAGGTGTCGATAGGCATTTCAGATATAGGTGTCGATAGGCATTTCAGATATAGGTGTCGATAGGCATTTCAGATATAGGTGTCGATAGGCATTTCAGATATAGGTGTCGATAGGCATTTCAGATATAGGTGTCGATAGGCATTTCAGATATAGGTGTCGATAGGCATTTCAGATATAGGTGTCGATAGGCATTTCAGATATAGGTGCCGATAGGCATTTCAGATATAGTTGCCGATTGGCATTTTAAAAAAAGGTGCCGATAGGCATTTCAGATATAGAAGCCGATAGGCATTTCAAATATAGGTGCCGATAGGCATTCCAGATATGGTTGCCGATAGGCATTTCAAATATAGGTGCTGATAGGCATTTCAGATGTAGTTTCCGATAAGCATTTCAAAAATAGGTGTCGATAGGCATTTCAGATATAGGTGTCGATAGGCATTTCAGATATAGGTGTCGATAGGCATTTCAGATATAGGTGTCGATAGGCATTTCAGATATAGGTGTCGATAGGCATTTCAGATATAGGTGTCGATAGGCATTTCAGATATAGGTGTCGATAGGCATTTCAGATATAGGTGCCGATAGGCATTTCAGATATAGTTGCCGATTGGCATTTTAAAAATAGGTGCCGATAGGCATTTCAGATATAGAAGCCGATAGGCATTTCAAATATAGGTGCCGATAGGCATTCCAGATATGGTTGCCGATAGGCATTTCAAATATAGGTGCTGATAGGCATTTCAGATGTAGTTTCCGATAGGCATTTCAAAAATAGGTGTCGATAGGCATTTTAGATATAGGTGTCGATAGGCATTACAGATATAGGTGTCGATAGGCATTTCAGATATAGGTGTCGATAGGCATTTCAGATATAGGTGTCGATAGGCATTTCAGATATAGGTGTCGATAGGCATTTCAGATATAGGTGTCGATAGGCATTTCAGATATAGGTGTCGATAGGCATTTCAGATATAGGTGCCGATAGGCATTTCAGATATAGTTGCCGATTGGCATTCTAAAAATAGGTGCCGATAGGCATTTCAGATATAGAAGCCGATAGGCATTTCAAATATAGGTGCCGATAGGCATTCCAGATATGGTTGCCGATAGGCATTTCAAATATAGGTGCTGATAGGCATTTCAGATGTAGTTTCCGATAGGCATTTCAAAAATAGGTGTCGATAGGCATTTCAGATATAGGTGTAGATAGGCATTTCAGATATAGGTGTCGATAGGCATTTCAGATATAGGTGTCGATAGGCATTTCAGATATAGGTGCCGATTGGCATTTCAGATATAGTTGCCGATTGGCATTTTAAAAATAGGTGCCGATAGGCATTTCAGATATAGAAGCCGATAGGCATTTCAAATATAGGTGCCGATAGGCATTCCAGATATGGTTGCCGATAGGCATTTCAAATATAGGTGCTGATAGGCATTTCAGATGTAGTTTCCGATAGGCATTTCAAAAATAATTGTCGATAGGCATTTCAGATATAGGTGTCGATAGGCATTTCAGATATAGGTGTCGATAGGCATTTCAGATATAGGTGTCGATAGGCATTTCAGATATAGGTGTCGATAGGCATTTCAGATATAGGTGCCGATAGGCATTTCAGATATAGTTGCCGATAGGCATTTTAAAAATAGGTGCCGATAGGCATTTCAGATATAGAAGCCGATAGGCATTTCAAATATAGGTGCCGATAGGCATTCCAGATATGGTTGCCGATAGGGGTTTCAAATATAGGTGCTAATAGGCATTTTAGATGTAGTTTCCGATAGGCATTTCAAAAATAGGTGTCGATAGGCATTTCAGATATAGGCGTCGATAGGCATTTCAGATATAGGTGTCGATAGGCATTTCAGATATAGGTGTCGATAGGCATTTCAGATATAGGTGTCGATAGGCATTTCAGATATAGGTGTCGATAGGCATTTCAGATATAGGTGTCGATAGGCATTTCAGATATAGGTGTCGATAGGCATTTCAGATATAGGTGCCGATAGGCATTTCAGATATAGTTGCCGATTGGCATTTTAAAAATAGGTGCCGATAGGCATTTCAGATATAGAAGCCGATAGGCATTTCAAATATAGGTGCCGATAGGCATTCCAGATATGGTTGGCGATAGGCATTTCAAATATAGGTGCTGATAGGCATTTCAGATGTAGTTTTCGATAGGCATTTCAAAAATAGGTGTCGATAGGCATTTCAGATATAGGTGTCGATAGGCTTTCAGATATAGGTGTCGATAGGCATTTCAGATATAGGTGTCGATAGGCATTTCAGATATAGGTGTCGATAGGCATTTCAGATATAGGTGTCGATAGGCATTTCAGATATAGGTGTCGATAGGCATTTCAGATATAGGTGTCGATAGGCATTTCAGATATAGGTGCCGATAGGCATTTCAGATATAGTTGCCGATTGGCATTTTAAAAAAAGGTGCCGATAGGCATTTCAGATATAGAAGCCGATAGGCATTTCAAATATAGGTGCCGATGGGCATTCCAGATATGGTTGCCGATAGGCATTTCAAATATAGGTGCTGATAGGCATTTTAGATGTAGTTTCCGATAGACATTTCAAAAATAGGTGTCGATAGGCATTTCAGATATAGGTGTCGATAGGCATTTCAGATATAGGTGTCGATAGGCAATTCAGATATAGGTGTCGATAGGCATTTCAGATATAGGTGTCGATAGGCATTTCAGATAGAGGTGTCGATAGGCATTTCAGATATAGGTGTCGATAGGCATTTCAGATATAGGTGCCGATAGGCATTCCAGATATAGTTGCCGATTGGCATTTTAAAAATAGGTGCCGATAGGCATTTCAGATATAGAAGCCGATAGGCATTTCAAATATAGGTGCCGATAGGCATTCCAGATATGGTTGCCGATAGGCATTTCAAATATAGGTGCTGATAGGCATTTCAGATGTAGTTTCCGATAGGCATTTCAAAAATAGGTGTCGATAGGCATTTCAGATATAGGTGTCGATAGGCATTTCAGATATAGGTGTCGATAGGCATTTCAGATATAGGTGTCGATAGGCATTTCAGATATAGGTGTCGATAGGCATTTCAGATATAGGTGTCGATAGGCATTTCAGATATAGGTGCCGATAGGCATTTCAGATATAGTTGCCGATTGGCATTTTAAAAATAGGTGCCGATAGGCATTTCAGATATAGAAGCCGATAGGCATTTCAAATATAGGTGCCGATAGGCATTCCAGATATGGTTGCCGATAGGCATTTCAAATATAGGTGCTGATAGGCATTTCAGATGTAGTTTCCGATAGGCATTTCAAAAATAGGTGTCGATAGGCATTTCAGATATAGGTGTCGATAGGCATTTCAGATATAGGTGTCGATAGGCATTTCAGATATAGGTGTCGATAGGTATTTCAGATATAGGTGTCGATAGGCATTTCAGATATAGGTGTCGATAGGCATTTCAGATATAGGTGTCGATAGGCATTTCAGATATAGGTGTCGATAGGCATTTCAGATATAGGTGCCGATAGGCATTTCAGATATAGTTGCCGATTGGCATTTTAAAAATAGGTGCCGATAGGCATTTCAGATATAGAAGCCGATAGGCATTTCAAATATAGGTGCCGATAGGCATTCCAGATATGGTTTCCGATAGGCATTTCAAATATAGGTGCTGATAGGCATTTCAGATGTAGTTTCCGATAGGCATTTCAAAAATAGTTGTCGATAGGCATTTCAGATATAGGTGTCGATAGGCATTTCAGATATAGGTGTCGATAGGCATTTCAGATATAGGTGTCGATAGGCATTTCAGATATAGGTGTCGATAGGCATTTCAGATATAGGTGTCGATAGGCATTTCAGATATAGGTGTCGATAGGCATTTCAGATATAGGTGTCGATAGGCATTTCAGATAAAGGTGCCGATAGGCATTTCAGATATAGTTGCCGATTGGCATTTTAAAAATAGGTGCCGATAGGCATTTCAGATATAGAAGCCGATAGGCATTTCAAATATAGGTGCCGATGAGCATTCCAGATATGGTTGCCGATAGGCATTTAAAATATAGTTGCTGATAGGCATTTCAGATGTAGTTTTCGATAGGCATTTTAAAAATAGGTGTCGATAGGCATTTCAGATATAGGTGTCGATAGGCATTTCAGATATAGGTGTCGACAGGCATTTCAGATATAGGTGTCGATAGGCATTTCAGATATAGGTGTCGATAGGCATTTCAGATATAGGTGTCGATAGGCATTTCAGATATAGGTGTCGATAGGCATTTCAGATATAGGTGTCGATAGGCATTTCAGATATAGGTGTCGATAGGCATTTCAGATATAGGTGCCGATAGGCATTTCAGATATAGTTGCCGATTGGCATTTTAAAAATAGGTGCCGATAGGCATTTCAGATATAGAAGCCGATAGGCATTTCAAATATAGGTGCCGATAGGCATTCCAGATATGGTTGCCGATAGGCATTTCAAATATAGGTGCTGATAGGCATTTCAGATGTAGTTTCCGATAGGCATTTCAAAAATAGGTGTCGATAGGCATTTCAGATATAGGTGTCGATAGGCATTTCAGATATAGGTGTCGATAGGCATTTCAGATATAGGTGTCGATAGGCATTTCAAATATAGGTGTCGATAGGCATTTCAGATATAGGTGTCGATAGGCATTTCAGATATAGGTGTCGATAGGCATTTCAGATATAAGTGTCGATAGGCATTTCAGATATAGGATCCGATAGGCATTTCAGATATAGTTGCCGATTGGCATTTTAAAAATAGGTGCCGATAGGCATTTCAGATATAGAAGCCGATAGGCATTTCAAATATAGGTGCCGATAGGCATTCCAGATATGGTTGCCGATAGGCATTTCAAATATAGGTGCTGATAGGCATTTCAGATGTAGTTTCCGATAGGCATTTCAAAAATAGGTGTCGATAGGCATTTCAGATATAGGTGTCGATAGGCATTTCAGATATAGGTGTCGATAGGCATTTCAGATATAGGTGTCGATAGGCATTTCAGATATAGGTGTCGATTTGCATTTCAGATATAGGTGTCGATAGGCATTTCAGATATAGGTGTCGATAGGCATTTCAGATATAGGTGTCGATAGGCATTTCAGATATAGGTGCCGATAGGCATTTCAGATATAGTTGCCGATTGGCATTTTAAAAATAGGTGCCGATAGGCATTTCAGATATAGAAGCCGATAGGCATTTCAAATATAGGTGCCGATAGGCATTCCAGATATGGTTGCCGATAGG
Organism: Venustoraphidia nigricollis; assembly: GCA_034508555.1. Classification (NCBI taxonomy): domain Eukaryota; kingdom Metazoa; phylum Arthropoda; class Insecta; order Raphidioptera; family Raphidiidae; genus Venustoraphidia; species Venustoraphidia nigricollis. The sequence continues at coordinate 110,123 of JAVRKA010000353.1, forward strand.
CATTTCAAATATAGGTGCTGATAGGCATTTCAGATGTAGTTTCCGATAGGCATTTCAAAAATAGGTGTCGATAGGCATTTCAGATATAGGTGTCGATAGGCATTTCAGATAAAGGTGTCGATAGGCATTTCAGATATAGGTGTCGATAAGCATTTCAGATATAGGTGTCGATAGGCATTTCAGATATAGGTGTCGATAGGCATTTCAGATATAGGTGTCGATAGGCATTTCAGATATAGGTGTCGATAGGCATTTCAGATATAGGTGTCGATAGGCATTTCAGATATAGGTGTCGATAGGCATTTCAGATATAGGTGTCGATAGGCATTTCAGATATAAGTGTCGATAGGCATTTCAGATATAGGATCCGATAGGCATTTCAGATATAGTTGCCGATTGGCATTTTAAAAATAGGTGCCGATAGGCATTTCAGATATAGAAGCCGATAGGCATTTCAAATATAGGTGCCGATAGGCATTCCAGATATGGTTGCCGATAGGCATTTCAAATATAGGTGCTGATAGGCATTTCAGATGTAGTTTCCGATAGGCATTTCAAAAATAGGTGTCGATAGGCATTTCAGATATAGGTGTAGATAGGCATTTCAGATATAGGTGTCGATAGGCATTTCAGATATAGGTGTCGATAGGCATTTCAGATATAGGTGTCGATAGGCATTTCAGATATAGGTGTCGATAGGCATATCAGATATAGGTGTCGATAGGCATTTCAGATATAGGTGTCGATAGGCATTTCAGATCTAGGTGCCGATAGGTATTTCAGATAAAGTTGCCGATTGGCATTTTAAAAATAGGTGCCGATAGGCATTCCAGATATGGTTGTGGATAGGCAATTCAAATATAGGTGCTGATAGGCATTTCAGATGTAGTTTCCGATAGGCATTTCAAAAATAGGTGTCGATAGGCATTTCAGATATAGGTGTCGATAGGCATTTCAGATATAGGTGTCGATAGGCATTTCAGATATAGGTGTCGATAGGCATTTCAGATATAGGTGTCGATAGGCATTTCAGATATAGGTGTCGATAGGCATTTCAGATATAGGTGTCGATAGGCATTTCAGATATAGGTGCCGATAGGCATTTCAGATATAGTTGCCGATTGGCATTTTAAAAATAGGTGCCGATAGGCATTTTAAATATAGAAGCCGATAGGCATTTCAAATATAGGTGCCGATCGGCATTCCAGATATGGTTGCCGATAGGCATTTCAAATATAGGTGCTGATAGGCATTTCAGATGTAGTTTCCGATAGGCATTTCAAAAATAGGTGTCGATAGGCATTTCAGATATAGGTGTCGATAGGCATTTCAGATATAGGTGTCGATAGGCATTTCAGATATAGGTGTCGATAGGCATTTCAGATATAGGTGTCGATAGGCATTTCAGATGTAGGTGTCGATAGGCATTTCAGATATAGGTGTCGATAGGCATTTCAGATATAGGTGCCAATAGGCATTTCAGATATAGTTGCCGATTGGCATTTTAAAAATAGGTGCCGATAGGCATTTCAGATATAGAAGCCGATAGGCATTTCAAATATAGGTGCCGATAGGCATTCCAGATATGGTTGCCGATAGGCATTTCAAATATAGGTGCTGATAGGCATTTCAGATGTAGTTTCCGATAGGCATTTCAAAAATAGGTGTCGATAGGCATTTCAGATATAGGTGTCGATAGGCATTTCAGATATAGGTGTCGATAATCATTTCAGATATAGGTGTCGATAGGCATTTCAGATATAGGTGTCGATAGGCATTTCAGATATAGGTGTCGATAGGCATTTCAGATATAGTTGCCGATTGGCATTTTTAAAATAGGTGCCGATAGGCATTTCAGATATAGAAGCCGATAGGCATTTCAAATATAGGTGCCGATAGGCATTCCAGATTTGGTTGCCGATAGGCATTTCAAATATGGGTGCTGATAGGCATTTCAGATGTAGTTTCCGATAGGCATTTCAAAAATAGGTGTCGATAGGCATTTCAGATATAGGTGTCGATAGGCATTTCAGACATAGGTGTCGATAGGCATTTCAGATATAGGTGTCGATAGGCATTTCAGATATAGGTGTCGATAGGCATTTCAGATATAGGTGTCGATAGGCATTTCAGATATAGGTGTCGATAGGCATTTCAGATATAGGTGTCGATAGGCATTTCAGATATAGGTGCCGATAGGCATTTCAGATATAGTTGCCGATTGGCATTTTAAAAATAGGAGCCGATAGGCATTTCAGATATAGAAGCCGATAGGCATTTCAAATATAGGTGCCGATGGGCATTCCAGATATGGTTGCCGATAGGCATTTCAAATATAGGTGCTAATAGGCATTTCAGATGTAGTTTCCGATAGGCATTTCAAAAATAGGTGTCGATAGGCATTTCAGATATAGGTGTCGATAGGCATTTCAGATATAGGTGTCGATAGGCATTTCAGATATAGGTGTCGATAGGCATTTCAGATATAGGTGTCGATAGGCATTTCAGATATAGGTGTCGATAGGCATTTCAGATATAGGTGCCGATAGGCATTTCAGATATAGTTGCCGATTGGCATTTTAAAAATAGGTGCCGATAGGCATTTCAGATATAGAAGCCGATAGGCATTTCAAATATAGGTGCCGATAGGCATTCCAGATATGGTTGCCGATAGGCATTTCAAATATAGGTGCTGATAGGCATTTTAGATGTAGTTTCCGATAGGCATTTCAAAAATAGGTGTCGATAGGCATTTCAGATATAGGTGTCGATAGGCATTTCAGATATAGGTGTCGATAGGCATTTCAGATATAGGTGTCGATAGGCATTTCAGATATAGGTGTCGATAGGGATTTCAGATATAGGTGTCGATAGGCATTTCAGATATAGGTGTCGATAGGCATTTCAGATATAGGTGTCGATAGGCATTTCAGATATAGGTGCCGATAGGCATTTCAGATATAGTTGCCGATTGGCATTTTAAAAATAGGTGCCGATAGGCATTTCAGATATAGAAGCCGATAGGCATTTCAAATATAGGTGCCGATAGGCATTCCAGATATGGTTGCCGATAGGCATTTCAAATATAGGTGCTGATAGGCATTTCAGATGTAGTTTCCGATAGGCATTTCAAAAATAGGTGTCGATAGGCATTTCAGATATAGGTGTCGATAGGCCTTTCAGATATAGGTGTCGATAGGCATTTCAGATATATGTGTCGATAGGCATTTCAGATATAGGTGTCGATAGGCATTTCAGATATAGGTGTCGATAGGCATTTCAGATATAGGTGTCGATAGGCATTTCAGATATAGGTGTCGATAGGCATTTCAGATATAGGTGTCGATAGGCATTTCAGATATAGGTGTCGATAGGCATTTCAGATATAGGTGTCGATAGGCATTTCAGATATAGGTGTCGATAGGCATTTCAGATATAGGTGTCGATAGACATTTCAGATATAGGTGTCGATAGGCATTTCAGATATAGGTGTCGATAGGCATTTCAGATATAGGTGTCGATAGGCATTTCAAATATAGGTGTCGATAGGCATTTCAGATATAGGTGTCGATAGGCATTTCAGATATAGGTGTCGATAGGCATTTCAGATATAGATACCGATAGGCATTTCAGATATAGTTGCCGATTGGCATTTTAAAAATAGGTGCCGATAGGCATTACAAATATAGAAGCCGATAGGCATTTCAAATATAGGTGCTGATAAGCATTTCAGATGTAGTTTCCGATAGGCATTTCAAAAATAGGTGTCAATAGGCATTTCAGATATAGGTGTCGATAAGCATTTCAGATATAGGTGTCGATAAGCATTTCAGATATAGGTGTCGATAGGCATTTCAGATATAGGTGTCGATAGGCATTTCAGATATAGGTGCCGATAGGCATTTCAGATATAGTTGCCGATTGGCATTTTAAAAATAGGTGCCGATAGGCATTTCAGATATAGAAGCCGATAGGCATTTCAAATATAGGTGCCGATAGGCATTCCAGATATGGTTGCCGATAGGCATTTCAAATATAGGTGCTGATAGGCATTTCAGATGTAGTTTCCGATAGGCATTTCAAAAATAGGTGTCGATAGGCATTTCAGATATAGGTGTCGATAGGCATTTCAGATATAGGTGTCGATAGGCATTTCAGATATAGGTGTCGATAGGCATTTCAGATATAGGTGTCGATAGGCATTTCAGATATAGGTGTCGATAGGCATTTCAGATATAGGTGTCGATAGGCATTTCAGATATAGGTGCCGATAGGCATTTCAGATATAGTTGCCGATTGGCATTTTAAAAATAGGTGCCGATAGGCATTTCAGATATAGAAGCCGATAGGCAATTCAAATATAGGTGCCGATAGGCATTCCAGATATGGTTGCCGATAGGCATTTCAAATATAGGTGCTGATAGGCATTTTAGATGTAGTTTCCGATAGGCATTTCAAAAATAGGTGTCGATAGGCATTTCAGATATAGGTGTCGATAGGCATTTCAGATATAGGTGTCGATAGGCATTTCAGATATAGGTGTCGATAGGCATTTCAGATATAGGTGTCGATACGGATTTCAGATATAGGTGTCGATAGGCATTTCAGATATAGGTGTCGATAGGCATTTCAGATATAGGTGTCGATAGGCATTTCAGATATAGGTGCCGATAGGCATTTCAGATATAGTTGCCGATTGGCATTTTAAAAATAGGTGCCGATAGGCATTTCAGATATAGAAGCCGATAGGCATTTCAAATATAGGTGCCGATAGGCATTCCAGATATGGTTGCCGATAGGCATTTCAAATATAGGTGCTGATAGGCATTTCAGATGTAGTTTCCGATAGGCATTTCAAAAATAGGTGTCGATAGGCATTTCAGATATAGGTGTCGATAGGCATTTCAGATATAGGTGTCGATAGGCATTTCAGATATAGATGTCGATAGGCATTTCAGATATAGGTGTCGATAGGCATTTCAGATATAGGTGTCGATAGGCATTTCAGATATAGGTGTCGATAGGCATTTCAGATATAGGTGTCGATAGGCATTTCAGATATAGGTGCCGATAGGCATTTCAGATATAGTTGCCGATTGGCATTTTAAAAATAGGTGCCGATAGGCATTTCAGATATAGAAGCAGATACGCATTTCAAATATAGGTGCCGATAGGCATTCCAGATATGGTTGCCGATAGGCATTTCAAATATAGGTGCTGATAGGCATTTCAGATGTAGTTTCCGATAGGCATTTCAAAAATAGGTGTCGATAGGCATTTCAGATATAGGTGTCGATAGGCATTTCAGATATAGGTGTCGATAGGCATTTCAGATATAGGTGTCGATAGGAATTTCAGATATAGGTGTCGATAGGCATTTCAGATATAGGTGTCGATAGGCATTTCAGATATAGGTGTCGATAGGCATTTCAGATATAGGTGTCGATAGGCATTTCAGATATAGGTGTCGATAGGCATTTCAGATATAGGTGCCGATAGGCATTTCAGATATAGTTGCCGATTGGCATTTTAAAAATAGGTGCCGATAGGCATTTCAGATATAGAAGCCGATAGGCATTTCAAATATAGGTGCCGATAGGCATTCCAGATATGGTTGCCGATAGGCATTTCAAATATAGGTGCTGATAGGCATTTCAGATGTAGTTTCCGATAGGCATTTCAAAAATAGGTGTCGATAGGCATTTCAGATATAGGTGTCGATAGGCATTTCAGATATAGGTGTCGATAGGCATTTCAGATATAGGTGTCGATAGGCATTTCAGATATAGGTGTCGATTTGCATTTCAGATATAGGTGTCGATAGGCATTTCAGATATAGGTGTCGATAGGCATTTCAGATATAGGTGTCGATAGGCATTTCAGATATAGGTGCCGATAGGCATTTCAGATATAGTTGCCGATTGGCATTTTAAAAATAGGTGCCGATAGGCATTTCAGATATAGAAGCCGATAGGCATTTCAAATATAGGTGCCGATAGGCATTCCAGATATGGTTGCCGATAGGCATTTCAAATATAGGTGCTGATAGGCATTTCAGATGTAGTTTCCGATAGGCATTTCAAAAATAGGTGTCGATAGGCATTTCAGATATAGGTGTCGATAGGCATTTCAGATAAAGGTGTCGATAGGCATTTCAGAGATAGGTGTCGATAAGCATTTCAGATATAGGTGTCGATAGGCATTTCAGATATAGGTGTCGATAGGCATTTCAGATATAGGTGTCGATAGGCATTTCAGATATAGGTGTCGATAGGCATTTCAGATATAGGTGTCGATAGGCATTTCAGATATAGGTGTCGATAGGCATTTCAGATATAGGTGTCGATAGGCATTTCAGATATAGGTGTCGATAGGCATATCAGATATAGGTGTCGATAGGCATTTCAGATATAGGTGTCGATAGGCATTTCAGATCTAGGTGCCGATAGGTATTTCAGATAAAGTTGCCGATTGGCATTTTAAAAATAGGTGCCGATAGGCATTCCAGATATGGTTGTGGATAGGCATTTCAAATATAGGTGCTGATAGGCATTTCAGATGTAGTTTCCGATAGGCATTTCAAAAATAGGTGTCGATAGGCATTTCAGATATAGGTGTCGATAGGCATTTCAGATATAGGTGTCGATAGGCATTTCAGATATAGGTGTCGATAGGCATTTCAGATATAGGTGTCGATAGGCATTTCAGATATAGGTGTCGATAGGCATTTCAGATATAGGTGTCGATAGGCATTTCAGATATAGGTGCCGATAGGCATTTCAGATATAGTTGCCGATTGGCATTTTAAAAATAGGTGCCGATAGGCATTTTAAATATAGAAGCCGATAGGCATTTCAAATATAGGTGCCGATCGGCATTCCAGATATGGTTGCCGATAGGCATTTCAAATATAGGTGCTGATAGGCATTTCAGATGTAGTTTCCGATAGGCATTTCAAAAATAGGTGTCGATAGGCATTTCAGATATAGGTGTCGATAGGCATTTCAGATATAGGTGTCGATAGGCATTTCAGATATAGGTGTCGATAGGCATTTCAGATATAGGTGTCGATAGGCATTTCAGATATAGGTGTCGATAGGCATTTCAGATGTAGGTGTCGATAGGCATTTCAGATATAGGTGACGATAGGCATTTCAGATATAGGTGCCAATAGGCATTTCAGATATAGTTGCCGATTGGCATTTTAAAAATAGGTGCCGATAGGCATTTCAGATATAGAAGCCGATAGGCATTTCAAATATAGGTGCCGATAGGCATTCCAGATATGGTTGCCGATAGGCATTTCAAATATAGGTGCTGATAGGCATTTCAGATGTAGTTTCCGATAGGCATTTCAAAAATAGGTGTCGATAGGCATTTCAGATATAGGTGTCGATAGGCATTTCAGATATAGGTGTCGATAGGCATTTCAGATATAGGTGTCGATAGGCATTTCAGATATAGGTGTCGATAGGCATTTCAGATATAGGTGTCGATAGGCATTTCAGATATAGTTGCCGATTGGCATTTTTAAAATAGGTGCCGATAGGCATTTCAGATATAGAAGCCGATAGGCATTTCAAATATAGGTGCCGAAAGGCATTCCAGATTTGGTTGCCGATAGGCATTTCAAATATGGGTGCTGATAGGCATTTCAGATGTAGTTTCCGATAGGCATTTCAAAAATAGGTGTCGATAGGCATTTCAGATATAAGTGTCGATAGGCATTTCAGACATAGGTGTCGATAGGCATTTCAGATATAGGTGTCGATAGGCATTTCAGATATAGGTGTCGATAGGCATTTCAGATATAGGTGTCGATAGGCATTTCAGATATAGGTGTCGATAGGCATTTCAGATATAGGTGTCGATAGGCATTTCAGATATAGGTGCCGATAGGCATTTCAGATATAGTTGCCGATTGGCATTTTAAAAATAGGAGCCGATAGGCATTTCAGATATAGAAGCCGATAGGCATTTCAAATATAGGTGCCGATGGGCATTCCAGATATGGTTGCCGATAGGCATTTCAAATATAGGTGCTAATAGGCATTTCAGATGTAGTTTCCGATAGGCATTTCAAAAATAGGTGTCGATAGGCATTTCAGATATAGGTGTCGATAGGCATTTCAGATATAGGTGTCGATAGGCATTTCAGATATAGGTGTCGATAGGCATTTCAGATATAGGTGTCGATAGGCATTTCAGATATAGGTGTCGATAGGCATTTCAGATATAGGTGTCGATAGGCATTTCAGATATAGGTGCCGATAGGCATTTCAGATATAGTTGCCGATTGGCATTTTAAAAATAGGTGCCGATAGGCATTTCAGATATAGAAGCCGATAGGCATTTCAAATATAGGTGCCGATAGGCATTCCAGATTTGGTTGCCGATAGGCATTTCAAATATAGGTGCTGATAGGCATTTCAGATGTAGTTTCCGATAGGCATTTCAAAAATAGGTGTCGATAGGCATTTCAGATATAGGTGTCGAGAGGCATTTCAGATATAGGTGTCGATAGGCATTTCAGATATAGGTGTCGATAGGCATTTCAGATATAGGTGTCGATAGGCATTTCAGATAGAGGTGTCGATAGGCATTTCAGATATAGGTGTCGATAGGCATTTCAGATATAGGTGCCGATAGGCATTTCAGATATAGTTGCCGATTGGCATTTTAAAAATAGGTGCCGATAGGCATTTCAGATATAGAAGCCGATAGGCATTTCAAATATAGGTGCCGATAGGCATTCCAGATATGGTTGCCGATAGGCATTTCAAATATAGGTGCTGATAGGCATTTCAGATGTAGTTTCCGATAGGCATTTCAAAAATAGGTGTCGATAGGCATTTCAGATATAGGTGTCAATAGGTATTTCAGATATAGGTGTCGATAGGCATTTCAGATATAGGTGTCGATAGGCATTTCAGATATAGGTGTCGATAGGCATTTCAGATATAGGTGTCGATAGGCATTTCAGATATAGGTGCCGATAGGCATTTCAGATATAGTTGCCGATTGGCATTTTAAAAATAGGTGCCGATAGGCATTTCAGATATAGAAGCCGATAGGCATTTCAAATATAGGTGCCGATAGGCATTCCAGATATGGTTGCCGATAGGCATTTCAAATATAGGTGCTGATAGGCATTTCAGATGTAGTTTCCGATAGGCATTTCAAAAATAGGTGTCGATAGGCATTTCAGATATAGGTGTCGATAGGCATTTCAGATATAGGTGTCGATAGGCATTTCAGATATAGGTGTCGATAGGCATTTCAGATATAGGTGTCGATAGGCATTTCAGATATAGGTGTCGATAGGCATTTCAGATATAAGTGTCGATAGGCATTTCAGATATAGGTGTCGATAGGCATTTCTGATATAGGTGCCGATAGGCATTTCAGATATAGTTGCCGATTGGCATTTTAAAAATAGGTGCCGATAGGCATTTTAGATATAGAAGCCGATAGGCATTTCAAATATAGGTGCCGATAGGCATTCCAGATATTGTTGCCGATAGGCATTTCAAATATAGGTGCTGATAGGCATTTTAGATGTAGTTTCCGATAGGCATTTCAAAAATAGGTGTCGATAGGCATTTCAGATATAGGTGTCGATAGGCATTTCAGATATAGGTGTCGATAGGCATTTCAGATATAGGTGTCGATAGGCATTTCAGATATAGGTGTCGATAGGGATTGCAGATATAGGTGTCGATAGGCATTTCAGATATAAGTGTCGATAGGCATTTTAGATATAGGTGTCGATAGCCATTTCAGATATAGGTGCCGATAGGCATTTCAGATATAGTTGCCGATTGGCATTTTAAAAATAGGTGCCGATAGGCATTTCAGATATAGAAGCCGATAGGCATTTCAAATATAGGTGCCGATAGGCATTCCAGATATGGTTGCCGATAGGCATTTCAAATATAGGTGCTGATAGGCATTTCAGATGTAGTTTCCGATAGGCATTTCAAAAATAGGTGTCGATAGGCATTTCAGATATAGGTGTCGATAGGCCTTTCAGATATAGGTGTCGATAGGCATTTCAGATATAGGTGTCGATAGGCATTTCAGATATAGGTGTCGATAGGCATTTCAGATATAGGTGTCGATAGGCATTTCAGATATAGGTGTCGATAGGCATTTCAGATATAGGTGTCGATAGGCATTTCAGATATAGGTGTCGATAGGCATTTCAGATATAGGTGTCGATAGGCATTTCAGATATAGGTGTCGATAGGCATTTCAGATATAGGTGTCGATAGGCATTTCAGATATAGGTGTCGATAGGCATTTCAGATATAGGTGTCGATAGGCATTTCAGATATAGGTGTCGATAGGCATTTCAGATATAGGTGTCGATAGGCATTTCAGATATAGGTGTCGATAGGCATTTCAGATATAGGTGTCGATAGGCATTTCAGATATAGGTGTCGATAGGCATTTCAGATATTGTTGCCGATAGGCATTTCAAATATAGGTGCTGATAGGCATTTTAGATGTAGTTTCCGATAGGCATTTCAAAAATAGGTGTCGATAGGCATTTCAGATATAGGTGTCGATAGGCATTTCAGATATAGGTGTCGATAGGCATTTCAGATATAGGTGTCGATAGGCATTTCAGATATAGGTGTCGATAGGGATTTCAGATATAGGTGTCGATAGGCATTTCAGATATAGGTGTCGATAGGCATTTTAGATATAGGTGTCGATAGCCATTTCAGATATAGGTGCCGATAGGCATTTCAGGTATAGTTGCCGATTGGCATTTTAAAAATAGGTGCCGATAGGCATTTCAGATATAGAAGCCGATAGGCATTTCAAATATAGGTGCCGATAGGCATTCCAGATATGGTTGCCGATAGGCATTTCAAATATAGGTGCTGATAGGCATTTCAGATGTAGTTTCCGATAGGCATTTCAAAAATAGGTGTCGATAGGCATTTCAGATATAGGTGTCGATAGGCCTTTCAGATATAGGTGTCGATAGGCATTTCAGATATAGGTGTCGATAGGCATTTCAGATATAGGTGTCGATAGGCATTTCAGATATAGGTGTCGATAGGCATTTCAGATATAGGTGTCGATAGGCATTTCAGATATAGGTGTCGATAGGCATTTCAGATATAGGTGTCGATAGGCATTTCAGATATAGGTGTCGATAGGCATTTCAGATATAGGTGTCGATAGGCATTTCAGATATAGGTGTCGATAGGCATTTCAGATATAGGTGTCGATAGGCATTTCAGATATAGGTGTCGATAGGCATTTCAGATATAGGTGTCGATAGGCATTTCAGATATAGGTGTCGATAGGCATTTCAGATATAGGTGTCGATAGGCATTTCAAATATAGGTGTCGATAGGCATTTCAGATATAGGTGTCGATAGGCATTTCAGATATAGGTGTCGATAGGCATTTCAGATATAGGTGCCGATAGGCATTTCAGATATAGTTGCCGATTGGCATTTTAAAAATAGGTGCCGATAGGCATTTCAGATATAGAAGCCGATAGGCATTTCAAATATAGGTGCCGATAGGCATTCCAGATATGGTTGCCGATAGGCATTTCAAATATAGGTGCTGATAAGCATTTCAGATGTAGTTTCCGATAGGCATTTCAAAAATAGGTGTCGATAGGCATTTCAGATATAGGTGTCGATAGGCATTTCAGATATAGGTGTCGATAAGCATTTCAGATATAGGTGTCGATAGGCATTTCAGATATAGGTGTCGATAGGCATTTCAGATATAGGTGCCGATAGGCATTTCAGATATAGTTGCCGATTGGCATTTTAAAAATAAGTGCCGATAGGCATTTCAGATATAGAAGCCGATAGGCATTTCAGATATAGAAATCGATAGGCATTTCAAATATAGGTGCCGATAGGCATTCCAGATATGGTTGCCGATAGGCATTTCAAATATAGGTGCTGATAGGCATTTCAGATGTAGTTTCCGATAGGCATTTCAAAAATAGGTGTCGATAGGCATTTCAGATATAGGTGTCGATAGGCATTTCAGATATAGGTGTCGATAGGCATTTCAGATATAGGTGTCGATAGGCATTTCAGATATAGGTGTCGATAGGCATTTCAGATATAGGTGTCGATAGGCATTTCAGATATAGGTGCCGATAGGCATTTCAGATATAGTTGCCGATTGGCATTTTAAAAATAGGTGCCGATAGGCATTTCAGATATAGAAGCCGATAGGCATTTCAAATATAGGTGCCGATAGGCATTCCAGATATGGTTGCCGATAGGCATTTCAAATATAGGTGCTGATAGGCATTTTAGATGTAGTTTCCGATAGGCATTTCAAAAATAGGTGTCGATAGGCATTTCAGATATAGGTGTCGATAGGCATTTCAGATATAGGTGTCGATAGGCATTTCAGATATAGGTGTCGATAGGCATTTCAGATATAGGTGTCGATAGGGATTTCAGATATAGGTGTCGATAGGCATTTCAGATATAGGTGTCGATAGGCATTTCAGATATAGGTGTCGATAGGCATTTCAGATATAGGTGCCGATAGGCATTTCAGATATAGTTGCCGATTAGCATTTTAAAAATAGGTGCCGATAGGCATTTCAGATATAGAAGCCGATAGGCATTTCAAATATAGGTGCCGATAGGCATTCCAGATATGATTGCCGATAGGCATTTCAAATATAGGTGCTGATAGGCATTTCAGATGTAGTTTTCGATAGGCATTTCAAAAATAGGTGTCGATAGGCATTTCAGATATATGTGTCGATAGGCATTTCAGAAATAGGTGTCGATAGGCATTTCAGATATAGGTGTCGATAGGCATTTCAGATATAGGTGTCGATAGGCATTTCAGATATAGGTGTCGATAGGCATTTCAGATATAGGTGTCGATAGGCATTTCAGATATAGGTGTCGATAGGCATTTCAGATATAGGTGCCGATAGGCATTTCAGATATAGTTGCCGATTGGCATTTTAAAAATAGGTGCCGATAGGCATTTCAGATATAGAAGCCGATAGGCATTTCAAATATAGGTGCCGATAGGCATTCCAGATATAGTTGCCGATTGGCATTTTAAAAATAGGTGCCGATAGGCATTTCAGATATAGAAGCCGATAGGCATTTCAAATATAGGTGCCGATGGGCATTCCAGATATAAAAGCCGATAGGCATTTCAAATATAGGTGCTGATAGGCATTTCAGATGTAGTTTTCGATAGGCATTTCAAAAATAGGTGTCGATAGGCATTTCAGATATAGGTGTCGATAGGCATTTCAGATATAGGTGTCGATAGGCATTTAAGATATAGGTGTCGATAGGCATTTCAGATATAGGTGTCGATAGGCATTTCAGATATAGGTGTCGATAGGCATTTCAGATATAGGTGTCGATAGGCATTTCAGATATAGGTGTCGATAGGCATTTCAGATATAGGTGTCGATAGGCATTTCAGATATAGGTGCCGATAGGCATTTCAGATATAGTTGCCGATTGGCATTTTAAAAATAGGTGCCGATAGGCATTTCAGATATAGAAGCCTATGGGCATTTCAAATATAGGTGCCGATAGGCATTCCAGATATGGTTGCCGATAGGCATTTCAAATATAGGTGCTGATAGGCATTTCAGATGTAGTTTCCGATAGGCATTTCAAAAATAGGTGTCGATAGGCATTTCAGATATAGGTGTCGATAGGCATTTCAGATATAGGTGTCGATAGGCATTTCAGATATAGGTGTCGATAGGCATTTCAGATATAGGTGTCGATAGGCATTTCAGATATAGGTGTCGATAGGCATTTCAGATATAGGTGTCGATAGGCATTTCAGATATAAGTGTCGATAGGCATTTCAGATATAGGATCCGATAGGCATTTCAGATATAGTTGCCGATTGGCATTTTAAAAATAGGTGCCGATAGGCATTTCAGATATAGAAGCCAATAGGCATTTCAAATATAGGTGCCGATAGGCATTCCAGATATGGTTGCCGATAGGCATTTCAAATATAGGTGCTGTTAGGCATTTCAGATGTAGTTTCCGATAGGCATTTCAAAAATAGGTGTCGATAGGCATTTCAGATATAGGTGTAGATAGGCATTTCAGATATAGGTGTCGATAGGCATTTCAGATATAGGTGTCGATAGGCATTTCAGATATAGGTGTCGATAGGCATTTCAGATATAGGTGTCGATAGGCATATCAGATATAGGTGTCGATAGGCATTTCAGATATAGGTGTCGATAGGCATTTCAGATATAGTTGCCGATTGGCATTTTAAAAATAGGTGCCGATAGGCATTTCAGATATAGAAGCCGATAGGCATTTCAAATATAGGTGCCGATAGGCATTCCAGATATGGTTGCCGATAGGCATTTCAAATATGGGTGCTGATAGGCATTTCAGATGTAGTTTCCGATAGGCATTTCAAAAATAGGTGTCGATAGGCATTTCAGATATAGGTGTCGATAGGCATTTCAGACATAGGTGTCGATAGGCATTTCAGATATAGGTGTCGATAGTCATTTCAGATATAGGTGTCGATAGGCATTTCAGATATAGGTGTCGATAGGCATTTCAGATATAGGTGTCGATAGGCATTTCAGATATAGGTGTCGATAGGCATTTCAGATATAGGTGCCGATAGGCATTTCAGATATAGTTGCCGATTGGCATTTTAAAAATAGGAGCCGATAGGCATTTCAGATATAGAAGCCGATAGGCATTTCAAATATAGGTGCCGATAGGCATTTCAGATATAGGTGTCGATAGGCATTTCAGATATAGGTGTTGATAGGCATTTCAGATATAGGTGTCGATAGGCATTTCAGATATAGGTGTCGATAGGCATTTCAGATATAGGTGCCGATAGGCATTTCAGATATAGTTGCCGATTGGCATTTTAAAAATAGGAGCCGATAGGCATTTCAGATATAGAAGCCGATAGGCATTTCCAATATAGGTGCCGATAGGCATTCCAGATATGGTTGCCGATAGGCATTTCAAATATAGGTGCTAATAGGCATTTCAGATGTAGTTTCCGATAGGCATTTCAAAAATAGGTGTCGATAGGTATTTCAGATATAGGTGTCGATAGGCATTTCAGATATAGGTGTCGATAGGCATTTCAGATATAGGTGTCGATAGGCATTTCAGATATAGGTGTCGATAGGCATTTCAGATATAGGTGTCGATAGGCATTTCAGATATAGGTGTCGATAGGCATTTCAGATATAGGTGCCGATAGGCATTTCAGATATAGTTGCCGATTGGCATTTTAAAAATAGGTGCCGATAGGCATTTCAGATATAGAAGCCGATAGGCATTTCAAATATAGGTGCCGATAGACATTCCAGATATGGTTGCCGATAGGCATTTCAAATATAGGTGCTGATAGGCATTTCAGATGTAGTTTCCGATAGGCATTTCAAAAATAGGTGTCGATAGGCATTTCAGATATAGGTGTCGAGAGGCATTTCAGATATAGGTGTCGATAGGCATTTCAGATATAGGTGTCGATAGGCATTTCAGATATAGGTGCCGATAGGCATTTCAGATATAGTTGCCGATTGGCATTTTAAAAATAGGTGCCGATAGGCATTTCAGATATAGAAGCCGATAGGCATTTCAAATATAGGTGCCGATAGGCATTCCAGATATGGTTGCCGATAGGCATTTCAGATATAGGTGCTGATAGGCATTTCAGATGTAGTTTCCGATAGGCATTTCAAAAATAGGTGTCGATAGGCATTTCAGATATAGGTGTCGATAGGTATTTCAGATATAGGTGTCGATAGGCATTTCAGATATAGGTGTCGATAGGCATTTCAGATATAGGTGTCGATAGGCATTTCAGATATAGGTGTCGATAGGCATTTCAGATATAGGTGCCGATAGGCATTTCAGATATAGTTGCCGATTGGCATTTTAAAAATAGGTGCCGATAGGCATTTCAGATATAGAAGCCGATAGGCATTTCAAATATAGGTGCCGATAGGCATTCCAGATATGGTTGCCGATAGGCATTTCAAATATAGGTGCTGATAGGCATTTCAGATGTAGTTTCCGATAGGCATTTCAAAAATAGGTGTCGATAGGCATTGCAGATATAGGTGTCGATAGGCATTTCAGATATAGGTGTCGATAGGCATTTCAGATATAGGTGTCGATAGGCATTTCAGATATAGGTGTCGATAGGCATTTCAGATATAGGTGTCGATAGGCATTTCAGATATAGGTGTCGATAGGCATTTCAGATATAGGTGTCGATAGGCATTTCAGATATAGGTGCCGATAGGCATTTCAGATATAGTTGCCGATTGGCATTTTAAAAATAGGTGCCGATAGGCATTTCAGATATAGAAGCCGATAGGCATTTCAAATATAGGTGCCGATAGGCATTCCAGATATGGTTGCCGATAGGCATTTCAAATATAGGTGCTGATAGGCATTTTAGATGTAGTTTCCGATAGGCATTTCAAAAATAGGTGTCGATAGGCATTTCAGATATAGGTGTCGATAGGCATTTCAGATATAGGTGTCGATAGGCATTTCAGATATAGGTGTCGATAGGCATTTCAGATATAGGTGTCGATAGGGATTTCAGATATAGGTGTCGATAGGCATTTCAGATATAGGTGTCGATAGGCATTTCAGATATAGGTGCCGATAGGCATTTCAGATATAGTTGCCGATTGGCATTTTAAAAATAGGTGCCGATAGGCATTTCAGATATAGAAGCCGATAGGCATTTCAAATATAGGTGCCGATAGGCATTCCAGATATGGTTGCCGATAGGCATTTCAAATATAGGTGCTGATAGGCATTTCAGATGTAGTTTCCGATAGGCATTTCAAAAATAGGTGTCGATAGGCATTTCAGATATAGGTGTCGATAGGCCTTTCAGATATAGGTGTCGATAGGCATTTCAGATATAGGTGTCGATAGGCATTTCAGATATAGGTGTCGATAGGCATTTCAGATATAGGTGTCGATAGGCATTTCAGATATAGGTGTCGATAGGCATTTCAGATATAGGTGTCGATAGGCATTTCAGATATAGGTGTCGATAGGCTTTTCAGATATAGGTGTCGATAGGCATTTCAGATATAGGTGTCGATAGGCATTTCAGATATAGGTGTCGATAGGCATTTCAGATATAGGTGTCGATAGGCATTTCAGATATAGGTGTCGATAGGCATTTCAGATATAGGTGTCGATAGGCATTTCAGATATAGGTGTCGATAGGCATTTCAGATATAGGTGTCGATAGGCATTTCAAATATAGGTGTCGATAGGCATTTCAGATATAGGTGTCGATAGGCATTTCAGATATAGGTGTCGATAGGCATTTCAGATATAGGTGCCGATAGGCATTTCAGATATAGTTGCCGATTGGCATTTTAAAAATAGGTGCCGATAGGCATTTCAGATATAGAAGCCGATAGGCATTTCAAATATAGGTGCCGATAGGCATTCCAGATATGGTTGCCGATAGGCATTTCAAATATAGGTGCTGATAAGCATTTCAGATGTAGTTTCCGATAGGCATTTCAAAAATAGGTGTCAATAGGCATTTCAGTAATAGGTGTCGATAAGCATTTCAGATATAGGTGTCGATAAGCATTTCAGATATAGGTGTCGATAGGCATTTCAGATATAGGTGTCGATTGGCATTTCAGATATAGGTGCCGATAGGCATTTCAGATATAGTTGCCGATTGACATTTTAAAAATAGGTGCCGATAGGCATTTCAGATATAGAAGCCGATAGGCATTTCAAATATAGGTGCCGATAGGCATTCCAGATATGGTTGCCGATAGGCATTTCAAATATAGGTGCTGATAGGCATTTCAGATGTAGTTTCCGATAGGCATTTCAAAAATAGGTGTCGATAGGCATTTCAGATATAGGTGTCGATAGGCATTTCAGATATAGGTGTCGATAGGCATTTCAGATATAGGTGTCGATAGGCATTTCAGATATAGGTGTCGATAGGCATTTCAGATATAGGTGTCGATAGGCATTTCAGATATAGGTGTCGATAGGCATTTCAGATATAGGTGCCGATAGGCATTTCAGATATAGTTGCCGATTGGCATTTTAAAAATAGGTGCCGATAGGCATTTCAGATATAGAAGCCGATAGGCATTTCAAATATAGGTGCCGATAGGCATTCCAGATATGGTTGCCGATAGGCATTTCAAATATAGGTGCTGACAGGCATTTTAGATGTAGTTTCCGATAGGCATTTCAAAAATAGGTGTCGATAGGCATTTCAGATATAGGTGTCGATAGGCATTTCAGATATAGGTGTCGATAGGCATTTCAGATATAGATGTCGATAGGCATTTCAGATAAAGGTGTCGATACGGATTTCAGATATAGGTGTCGATAGGCATTTCAGATATAGGTGTCGATACGGATTTCAGATATAGGTGTCGATAGGCATTTCAGATATAGGTGCCGATAGGCATTTCAGATATAGTTACCGATTGGCATTTTAAAAATAGGTGCCGATAGGCATTTCAGATATAGAAGCCGATAGGCATTTCAAATATAGGTGCCGATAGGCATTCCAGATATGGTTGCCGATAGGCATTTCAAATATAGGTGCTGATAGGCATTTCAGATGTAGTTTCCGATAGGCATTTCAAAAATAGGTGTCGATAGGCATTTCAGATATATGTGTCGATAGGCATTTCAGAAATAGGTGTCGATAGGCATTTCAGATATAGGTGTCGATAGGCAATTCAGTAATAGGTGTCGATAGGCATTTCAGATATAGGTGTCGATAGGCATTTCAGATATAGGTGTCGATAGGCATTTCAGATATAGGTGTCGATAGGCATTTCAGATATAGGTGCCGATAGGCATTTCAGATATAGTTGCCGATTGGCATTTTAAAAATAGGTGCCGATAGGCATTTCAGATATAGAAGCCGATAGGCATTTCAAATATAGGTGCCGATAGGCATTCCAGATATGGTTGCCGATAGGCATTTCAAATATAGGTGCTGATAGGCATTTCAGATGTAGTTTCCGATAGGCATTTCAAAAATAGGTGTCGATAGGCATTTCAGATATAGGTGTCGATAGGCCTTTCAGATATAGGTGTCGATAGGCATTTCAGATATAGGTGTCGATAGGCATTTCAGATATAGGTGTCGATAGGCATTTCAGATATAGGTGTCGATAGGCATTTCAGATATAGGTGTCGATAGGCATTTCAGATATAGGTGTCGATAGGCATTTCAGACATAGGTGCCGATAGGCATTTCAGATATAGTTGCCGATTGGCATTTTAAAAATAGGTGCCGATAGGCATTTCAGATATAGAAGCCGATAGGCATTTCAGATATAGAAATCAATAGGCATTTCAAATATAGGTGCCGATAGGCATTCCAGATATGGTTGCCGATAGGCATTTCAAATATAGGTGCTGATAAGCATTTCAGATGTAGTTTCCGATAGGCATTTCAAAAATAGGTGTCGATAGGCATTTCAGATATAGGTGTCGATAGGCATTTCAGATATAGGTGTCGATAAGCATTTCAGATATAGGTGTCGATAGGCATTTCAGATATAGGTGTCGATAGGCATTTCAGATATAGGTGCCGATAGGCATTTCAGATATAGT
Organism: Venustoraphidia nigricollis; assembly: GCA_034508555.1. NCBI lineage: Eukaryota > Metazoa > Arthropoda > Insecta > Raphidioptera > Raphidiidae > Venustoraphidia > Venustoraphidia nigricollis. The sequence goes on from JAVRKA010000353.1 coordinate 129,763, forward strand.
TGCCGATTGGCATTTTAACAATAGGTGCCGATAGGCATTTCAGATATAGAAGCCGATAGGCATTTCAAATATAGGTGCCGATAGGCATTCCAGATATGGTTGCCGATAGGCATTTCAAATATAGGTGCTGATAGGCATTTCAGATGTAGTTTCCGATAGGCATTTCAAAAATAGGTGTCGATAGGCATTTCAGATATAGGTGTCGATAGGCATTTCAGATATAGGTGTCGATAGGCATTTCAGATGTAGGTGTCGATAGGCATTTCAGATATAGGTGTCGATAGGCATTTCAGATATAGGTGCCGATAGGCATTTCAGATATAGAAGCCGATAGGCATTTCAAATATAGGTGCCGATAGGCATTCCAGATATGGATGCCGATAGGCATTTCAAATATAGGTGCTGATAGGCATTTCAGATGTAGTTTCCGATAGGCATTTCAAAAATAGGTGTCGATAGGAATTTCAGATATAGGTGTCGATAGGCATTTCAGATATTAGTGTCGATAGGTATTTCAGATATAGGTGTCGATAGGCATTTCAGATATAGGTGTCGATAGGCATTTCAGATATAGGTGCCGATAGGCATTTCAGATATAGTTGCCGATTGGCATTTTTAAAATAGGTGCCGATAGGCATTTCAGATATAGAAGCCGATAGGCATTTCAAATATAGGTGCCGATAGGCATTCCAGATATGGTTGCCGATAGGCATTTCAAATATAGGTGCTGATAGGCATTTCAGATGTAGTTTCCGATAGGCATTTCAAAAATAGGTGTCGATAGGCATTTCAGATATAGGTGTCGATAGGCATTTCAGATATAGGTGTCGATAGGCATTTCAGATATAGATGTCGATAGGCATTTCAGATATAGGTGTCGATAGGCATTTCAGATATAGGTGTCGATAGGCATTTCAGATATAGGTGTCGATAGGCATTTCAGATATAGGTGTCGATAGGCATTTCAGATATAGGTGCCGATAGGCATTTCAGATATAGTTGCCGATTGGCATTTTAAAAATAGGTGCCGATAGGCATTTCAGATATAGAAGCAGATAGGCATTTCAAATATAGGTGCCGATAGGCATTCCAGATATGGTTGCCGATAGGCATTTCAAATATAGGTGCTGATAGGCATTTCAGATGTAGTTTCCGATAGGCATTTCAAAAATAGGTGTCGATAGGCATTTCAGATATAGGTGTCGATAGGCATTTCAGATATAGGTGTCGATAGGCATTTCAGATATAGGTGTCGATAGGCATTTCAGATATAGGTGTCGATAGGCATTTCAGATATAGGTGTCGATAGGCATTTCAGATATAGGTGTCGATAGGCATTTCAGATATAGGTGTCGATAGGCATTTCAGATATAGGTGTCGATAGGCATTTCAGATATAGGTGCCGATAGGCATTTCAGATATAGTTGCCGATTGGCATTTTAAAAATAGGTGCCGATAGGCATTTCAGATATAGAAGCCGATAGGCATTTCAAATATAGGTGCCGATAGGCATTCCAGATATGGTTGCCGATAGACATTTCAAATATAGGTGCTGATAGGCATTTCAGATGTAGTTTCCGATAGGCATTTCAAAAATAGGTGTCGATAGGCATTTCAGATATAGGTGTCGATAGGCATTTCAGATATAGGTGTCGATAGGCATTTCAGATATAGGTGTCGATAGGCATTTCAGATATAGGTGTCGATTTGCATTTCAGATATAGGTGTCGATAGGCATTTCAGATATAGGTGTCGATAGGCATTTCAGATATAGGTGTCGATAGGCATTTCAGATATAGGTGCCGATAGGCATTTCAGATATAGTTGCCGATTGGCATTTTAAAAATAGGTGCCGATAGGCATTTCAGATATAGAAGCCGATAGGCATTTCAAATATAGGTGCCGATAGGCATTCCAGATATGGTTGCCGATAGGCATTTCAAATATAGGTGCTGATAGGCATTTCAGATGTAGTTTCCGATAGGCATTTCAAAAATAGGTGTCGATAGGCATTTCAGATATAGGTGTCGATAGGCATTTCAGATAAAGGTGTCGATAGGCATTTCAGATATAGGTGTCGATAAGCATTTCAGATATAGGTGTCGATAGGCATTTCAGATATAGGTGTCGATAGGCATTTCAGATATAGGTGTCGATAGGCATTTCAGATATAGGTGTCGATAGGCATTTCAGATATAGGTGTCGATAGGCATTTCAGATATAGGTGTCGATAGGCATTTCAGATATAGGTGTCGATAGGCATTTCAGATATAAGTGTCGATAGGCATTTCAGATATAGGATCCGATAGGCATTTCAGATATAGTTGCCGATTGGCATTTTAAAAATAGGTGCCGATAGGCATTTCAGATATAGAAGCCGATAGGCATTTCAAATATAGGTGCCGATAGGCATTCCAGATATGGTTGCCGATAGGCATTTCAAATATAGGTGCTGATAGGCATTTCAGATGTAGTTTCCGATAGGCATTTCAAAAATAGGTGTCGATAGGCATTTCAGATATAGGTGTAGATAGGCATTTCAGATATAGGTGTCGATAGGCATTTCAGATATAGGTGTCGATAGGCATTTCAGATATAGGTGTCGATAGGCATTTCAGATATAGGTGTCGATAGGCATATCAGATATAAGTGTCGATAGGCATTTCAGATATAGGTGTCGATAGGCATTTCAGATCTAGGTGCCGATAGGTATTTCAGATAAAGTTGCCGATTGGCATTTTAAAAATAGGTGCCGATAGGCATTTCAGATATAGAAGCCGATAGGCATTTCAAATATAGGTGCCGATAGGCATTCCAGATATGGTTGCCGATAGGCATTTCAAATATAGGTGCTGATAGGCATTTCAGATGTAGTTTCCGATAGGCATTTCAAAAATAGGTGTCGATAGGCATTTCAGATATAGGTGTCGATAGGCCTTTCAGATATAGGTGTCGATAGGCATTTCAGATATAGGTGTCGATAGGCATTTCAGATATAGGTGCCGATAGGCATTTCAGATATAGTTGCCGATTGGCATTTTAAAAATAGGAGCCGATAGGCATTTCAGATATAGAAGCCTATAGGCATTTCAAATATAATTGCCGATAGGCATTCCAGATATGGTTGCCGATAGGCATTTCAAATATAGGTGCTAATAGGCATTTCAGATGTAGTTTCCGATAGGCATTTCAAAAATAGGTGTCGATAGGTATTTCAGATATAGGTGTCGATAGGCATTTCAGATATAGGTGTCGATAGGCATTTCAGATATAGGTGTCGATAGGCATTTCAGATATAGGTGTCGATAGGCATTTCAGATGTAGGTGTCGATAGGCATTTCAGATATAGGTGTCGATAGGCATTTCAGACAGAGGTGCCGATAGGCATTTCAGATATAGTTGCCGATTGGCATTTTAAAAATAGGTGCCGATAGGCATTTCAGATATAGAAGCCGATAGGCATTTCAGATATAGAAATCGATAGGCATTTCAAATATAGGTGCCGATAGGCATTCCAGATATGGTTGCCGATAGGCATTTCAAATATAGGTGCTGATAGGCATTTCAGATGTAGTTTCCGATAGGCATTTCAAAAATAGGTGTCGATAGGCATTTCAGATATAGGTGTCGATAGGCATTTCAGATATAGGTGTCGATAGGCATTTCAGATATAGGTGTCGATAGGCATTTCAGATATAGGTGTCGATAGGCATTTCAGATATAGGTGTCGATAGGCATTTCAGATATAGGTGCCGATAGGCATTTCAGATATAGTTGCCGATTGGCATTTTAAAAATAGGTGCCGATAGGCATTTCAGATATAGAAGCCGATAGGCATTTCAAATATAGGTGCCGATAGGCATTCCAGATATGGTTGCCGATAGGCATTTTAAATATAGGTGCTGATAGGCATTTTAGATGTAGTTTCCGATAGGCATTTCAAAAATAGGTGTCGATAGGCATTTCAGATATAGGTGTCGATAGGCATTTCAGATATAGGTGTCGATAGGCATTTCAGATATAGGTGTCGATAGGCATTTCAGATATAGGTGTCGATAGGGATTTCAGATATAGGTGTCGATAGGCATTTCAGATATAGGTGTCGATAGGCATTTCAGATATAGGTGTCGATAGGCATTTCAGATATAGGTGCCGATAGGCATTTCAGATATAGTTGCCGATTAGCATTTTAAAAATAGGTGCCGATAGGCATTTCAGATATAGAAGCCGATAGGCATTTCAAATATAGGTGCCGATAGGCATTCCAGATATGATTGCCGATAGGCATTTCAAATATAGGTGCTGATAGGCATTTCAGATGTAGTTTTCGATAGGCATTTCAAAAATAGGTGTCGATAGGCATTTCAGATATATGTGTCGATAGGCATTTCAGAAAGAGGTGTCGATAGGCATTTCAGATATAGGTGTCGATAGGCATTTCAGATATAGGTGTCGATAGGCATTTCAGATATAGGTGTCGATAGGCATTTCAGATATAGGTGTCGATAGGCATTTCAGATATAGGTGTCGATAGGCATTTCAGATATAGGTGCCGATAGGCATTTCAGATATAGTTGCCGATTGGCATTTTAAAAATAGGTGCCGATAGGCATTTCAGATATAGAAGCCGATAGGCATTTCAAATATAGGTGCCGATAGGCATTCCAGATATAGTTGCCGATTGGCATTTTAAAAATAGGTGCCGATAGGCATTTCAGATATAGAAGCCGATAGGCATTTCAAATATAGGTGCCGATGGGCATTCCAGATATAGAAGCCGATAGGCATTTCAAATATAGGTGCTGATAGGCATTTCAGATGTAGTTTTCGATAGGCATTTCAAAAATAGGTGTCGATAGGCATTTCAGATATAGGTGTCGATAGGCATTTCAGATATAGGTGTCGATAGGCATTTCAGATATAGGTGTCGATAGGCATTTCAGATATAGGTGTCGATAGGCATTTCAGATATAGGTGTCGATAGGCATTTCAGATATAGGTGTCGATAGGCATTTCAGATATAGGTGTCGATAGGCATTTCAGATATAGGTGTCGATAGGCATTTCAGATATAGGTGCCGATAGGCATTTCAGATATAGTTGCCGATTGGCATTTTTAAAATAGGTGCCGATAGGCATTTCAGATATAGAAGCCGATAGGCATTTCAAATATAGGTGCCGATAGGCATTCCAGATATGGTTGCCGATAGGCATTTCAAATATAGGTGCTGATAGGCATTTCAGATGTAGTTTCCGATAGGCATTTCAAAAATAGGTGTCGATAGGCATTTCAGATATAGGTGTCGATAGGCATTTCAGATATAGGTGTCGATAGGCATTTCAGATATAGGTGTCGATAGGCATTTCAGATATAGGTGTCGATATGCATTTCAGATATAGGTGTCGATAGGCATTTCAGATATAGGTGTCGATAGGCATTTCAGATATAAGTGTCGATAGGCATTTCAGATATAGGATCCGATAGGCATTTCAGATATAGTTGCCGATTGGCATTTTAAAAATAGGTGCCGATAGGCATTTCAGATATAGAAGCCAATAGGCATTTCAAATATAGGTGCCGATAGGCATTCCAGATATGGTTGCCGATAGGCATTTCAAATATAGGTGCTGTTAGGCATTTCAGATGTAGTTTCCGATAGGCATTTCAAAAATAGGTGTCGATAGGCATTTCAGATATAGGTGTAGATAGGCATTTCAGATATAGGTGTCGATAGGCATTTCAGATATAGGTGTCGATAGGCATTTCAGATATAGGTGTCGATAGGCATTTCAGATATAGGTGTCGATAGGCATATCAGATATAGGTGTCGATAGGCATTTCAGATATAGGTGTCGATAGGCATTTCAGATATAGTTGCCGATTGGCATTTTAAAAATAGGTGCCGATAGGCATTTCAGATATAGAAGCCGATAGGCATTTCAAATATAGGTGCCGATAGGCATTCCAGATATGGTTGCCGATAGGCATTTCAAATATGGGTGCTGATAGGCATTTCAGATGTAGTTTCCGATAGGCATTTCAAAAATAGGTGTCGATAGGCATTTCAGATATAGGTGTCGATAGGCATTTCAGACATAGGTGTCGATAGGCATTTCAGATATAGGTGTCGATAGTCATTTCAGATATAGGTGTCGATAGGCATTTCAGATATAGGTGTCGATAGGCATTTCAGATATAGGTGTCGATGGGCATTTCAGATATAGGTGTCGATAGGAATTTCAGATATAGGTGCCGATAGGCATTTCAGATATAGTTGCCGATTGGCATTTTAAAAATAGGAGCCGATAGGCATTTCAGATATAGAAGCCGATAGGCATTTCAAATATAGGTGCCGATAGGCATTTCAGATATAGGTGTCGATAGGCATTTCAGATATAGGTGTTGATAGGCATTTCAGATATAGGTGTCGATAGGCATTTCAGATATAGGTGTCGATAGGCATTTCAGATATAGGTGCCGATAGGCATTTCAGATATAGTTGCCGATTGGCATTTTAAAAATAGGAGCCGATAGGCATTTCAGATATAGAAGCCGATAGGCATTTCCAATATAGGTGCCGATAGGCATTCCAGATATGGTTGCCGATAGGCATTTCAAATATAGGTGCTAATAGGCATTTCAGATGTAGTTTCCGATAGGCATTTCAAAAATAGGTGTCGATAGGTATTTCAGATATAGGTGTCGATAGGCATTTCAGATATAGGTGTCGATAGGCATTTCAGATATAGGTGTCGATAGGCATTTCAGATATAGGTGTCGATAGGCATTTCAGATATAGGTGTCGATAGGCATTTCAGATATAGGTGTCGATAGGCATTTCAGATATAGGTGCCGATAGGCATTTCAGATATAGTTGCCGATTGGCATTTTAAAAATAGGTGCCGATAGGCATTTCAGATATAGAAGCCGATAGGCATTTCAAATATAGGTGCCGATAGACATTCCAGATATGGTTGCCGATAGGCATTTCAAATATAGGTGCTGATAGGCATTTCAGATGTAGTTTCCGATAGGCATTTCAAAAATAGGTGTCGATAGGCATTTCAGATATAGGTGTCGAGAGGCATTTCAGATATAGGTGTCGATAGGCATTTCAGATATAGGTGTCGATAGGCATTTCAGATATAGGTGTCGATAGGCATTTCAGATAGAGGTGTCGATAGGCATTTCAGATATAGGTGTCAATAGGCATTTCAGATATAGGTGCCGATAGGCATTTCAGATATAGTTGCCGATTGGCATTTTAAAAATAGGTGCCGATAGGCATTTCAGATATAGAAGCCGATAGGCATTTCAAATATAGGTGCCGATAGGCATTCCAGATATGGTTGCCGATAGGCATTTCAGATATAGGTGCTGATAGGCATTTCAGATGTAGTTTCCGATAGGCATTTCAAAAATAGGTGTCGATAGGCATTTCAGATATAGGTGTCGATAGGTATTTCAGATATAGGTGTCGATAGGCATTTCAGATATAGGTGTCGATAGGCATTTCAGATATAGGTGTCGATAGGCATTTCAGATATAGGTGTCGATAGGCATTTCAGATATAGGTGCCGATAGGCATTTCAGATATAGTTGCCGATTGGCATTTTAAAAATAGGTGCCGATAGGCATTTCAGATATAGAAGCCGTAGGCATTTCAAATATAGGTGCCGATAGGCATTCCAGATATGGTTGCCGATAGGCATTTCAAATATAGGTGCTGATAGGCATTTCAGATGTAGTTTCCGATAGGCATTTCAAAAATAGGTGTCGATAGGCATTTCAGATATAGGTGTCGATAGGCATTTCAGATATAGGTGTCGATAGGCATTTCAGATATAGGTGTCGATAGGCATTTCAGATATAGGTGTCGATAGGCATTTCAGATATAGGTGTCGATAGGCATTTCAGATATAGGTGTCGATAGGCATTTCAGATATAGGTGTCGATAGGCATTTCAGATATAGGTGCCGATAGGCATTTCAGATATAGTTGCCGATTGGCATTTTAAAAATAGGTGCCGATAGGCATTTCAGATATAGAAGCCGATAGGCATTTCAAATATAGGTGCCGATAGGCATTCCAGATATGGTTGCCGATAGGCATTTCAAATATAGGTGCTGATAGGCATTTTAGATGTAGTTTCCGATAGGCATTTCAAAAATAGGTGTCGATAGGCATTTCAGATATAGGTGTCGATAGGCATTTCAGATATAGGTGTCGATAGGCATTTCAGATATAGGTGTCGATAGGCATTTCAGATATAGGTGTCGATAGGGATTTCAGATATAGGTGTCGATAGGCATTTCAGATATAGGTGTCGATAGGCATTTCAGATATAGGTGCCGATAGGCATTTCAGATATAGTTGCCGATTGGCATTTTAAAAATAGGTGCCGATAGGCATTTCAGATATAGAAGCCGATAGGCATTTCAAATATAGGTGCCGATAGGCATTCCAGATATGGTTGCCGATAGGCATTTCAAATATAGGTGCTGATAGGCATTTCAGATGTAGTTTCCGATAGGCATTTCAAAAATAGGTGTCGATAGGCATTTCAGATATAGGTGTCGATAGGCCTTTCAGATATAGGTGTCGATAGGCATTTCAGATATAGGTGTCGATAGGCATTTCAGATATAGGTGTCGATAGGCATTTCAGATATAGGTGTCGATAGGCATTTCAGATATAGGTGTCGATAGGCATTTCAGATATAGGTGTCGATAGGCATTTCAGATATAGGTGTCGATAGGCTTTTCAGATATAGGTGTCGATAGGCATTTCAGATATAGGTGTCGATAGGCATTTCAGATATAGGTGTCGATAGGCATTTCAGATATAGGTGTCGATAGGCATTTCAGATATAGGTGTCGATAGGCATTTCAGATATAGGTGTCGATAGGCATTTCAGATATAGGTGTCGATAGGCATTTCAGATATAGGTGTCGATAGGCATTTCAAATATAGGTGTCGATAGGCATTTCAGATATAGGTGTCGATAGGCATTTCAGATATAGGTGTCGATAGGCATTTCAGATATAGGTGCCGATAGGCATTTCAGATATAGTTGCCGATTGGCATTTTAAAAATAGGTGCCGATAGGCATTTCAGATATAGAAGCCGATAGGCATTTCAAATATAGGTGCCGATAGGCATTCCAGATATGGTTGCCGATAGCCATTTCAAATATAGGTGCTGATAAGCATTTCAGATGTAGTTTCCGATAGGCATTTCAAAAATAGGTGTCAATAGGCATTTCAGTAATAGGTGTCGATAAGCATTTCAGATATAGGTGTCGATAAGCATTTCAGATATAGGTGTCGATAGGCATTTCAGATATAGGTGTCGATTGGCATTTCAGATATAGGTGCCGATAGGCATTTCAGATATAGTTGCCGATTGGCATTTTAAAAATAGGTGCCGATAGGCATTTCAGATATAGAAGCCGATAGGCATTTCAAATATAGGTGCCGATAGGCATTCCAGATATGGTTGCCGATAGGCATTTCAAATATAGGTGCTGATAGGCATTTCAGATGTAGTTTCCGATAGGCATTTCAAAAATAGGTGTCGATAGGCATTTCAGATATAGGTGTCGATAGGCATTTCAGATATAGGTGTCGATAGGCATTTCAGATATAGGTGTCGATAGGCATTTCAGATATAGGTGTCGATAGGCATTTCAGATATAGGTGTCGATAGGCATTTCAGATATAGGTGTCGATAGGCATTTCAGATATAGGTGCCGATAGGCATTTCAGATATAGTTGCCGATTGGCATTTTAAAAATAGGTGCCGATAGGCATTTCAGATATAGAAGCCGATAGGCATTTCAAATATAGGTGCCGATAGGCATTCCAGATATGGTTGCCGATAGGCATTTCAAATATAGGTGCTGACAGGCATTTTAGATGTAGTTTCCGATAGGCATTTCAAAAATAGGTGTCGATAGGCATTTCAGATATAGGTGTCGATAGGCATTTCAGATATAGGTGTCGATAGGCATTTCAGATATAGGTGTCGATAGGCATTTCAGATATAGGTGTCGATACGGATTTCAGATATAGGTGTCGATAGGCATTTCAGATATAGGTGTCGATACGGATTTCAGATATAGGTGTCGATAGGCATTTCAGATATAGGTGCCGATAGGCATTTCAGATATAGTTGCCGATTGGCATTTTAAAAATAGGTGCCGATAGGCATTTCAGATATAGAAGCCGATAGGCATTTCAAATATAGGTGCCGATAGGCATTCCAGATATGGTTGCCGATAGGCATTTCAAATATAGGTGCTGATAGGCATTTCAGATGTAGTTTCCGATAGGCATTTCAAAAATAGGTGTCGATAGGCATTTCAGATATATGTGTCGATAGGCATTTCAGAAATAGGTGTCGATAGGCATTTCAGATATAGGTGTCGATAGGCATTTCAGATATAGGTGTCGATAGGCATTTCAGATATAGGTGTCGATAGGCATTTCAGATATAGGTGTCGATAGGCATTTCAGATATAGATGTCGATAGGCATTTCAGATATAGGTGCCGATAGGCATTTCAGATATAGTTGCCGATTGGCATTTTAAAAATAGGTGCCGATAGGCATTTCAGATATAGAAGCCGATAGGCATTTCAAATATAGGTGCCGATAGGCATTCCAGATATGGTTGCCGATAGGCATTTCAAATATAGGTGCTGATAGGCATTTCAGATGTAGTTTCCGATAGGCATTTCAAAAATAGGTGTCGATAGGCATTTCAGATATAGGTGTCGATAGGCCTTTCAGATATAGGTGTCGATAGGCATTTCAGATATAGGTGTCGATAGGCATTTCAGATATAGGTGTCGATAGGCATTTCAGATATAGGTGTCGATAGGCATTTCAGATATAGGTGTCGATAGGCATTTCAGATATAGGTGTCGATAGGCATTTCAGATATAGGTGCCGATAGGCATTTCAGATATATTTGCCGATTGGCATTTTAAAAATAGGTGCCGATAGGCATTTCAGATATAGAAGCCGATAGGCATTTCAAATATAGGTGCCGATAGGCATTCCAGATATGGTTGCCGATAGGCATTTCAAATATAGGTGCTGATAAGCATTTCAGATGTAGTTTCCGATAGGCATTTCAAAAATAGGTGTCGATAGGCATTTCAGATATAGGTGTCGATAGGCATTTCAGATATAGGTGTCGATAAGCATTTCAGATATAGGTGTCGATAGGCATTTCAGATATAGGTGTCGATAGGCATTTCAGATATAGGTGCCGATAGGCATTTCAGATATAGTTGCCGATTGGCATTTTAACAATAGGTGCCGATAGGCATTTCAGATATAGAAGCCGATAGGCATTTCAAATATAGGTGCCGATAGGCATTCCAGATATGGTTGCCGATAGGCATTTCAAATATAGGTGCTGATAGGCATTTCAGATGTAGTTTCCGATAGGCATTTCAAAAATAGGTGTCGATAGGCATTTCAGATATAGGTGTCGATAGGCATTTCAGATATAGGTGTCGATAGGCATTTCAGATGTAGGTGTCGATAGGCATTTCAGATATAGGTGTCGATAGGCATTTCAGATATAGGTGCCGATAGGCATTTCAGATATAGAAGCCGATAGGCATTTCAAATATAGGTGCCGATAGGCATTCCAGATATGGATGCCGATAGGCATTTCAAATATAGGTGCTGATAGGCATTTCAGATGTAGTTTCCGATAGGCATTTCAAAAATAGGTGTCGATAGGAATTTCAGATATAGGTGTCGATAGGCATTTCAGATATTAGTGTCGATAGGCATTTCAGATATAGGTGTCGATAGGCATTTCAGATATAGGTGTCGATAGGCATTTCAGATATAGGTGCCGATAGGCATTTCAGATATAGTTGCCGATTGGCATTTTTAAAATAGGTGCCGATAGGCATTTCAGATATAGAAGCCGATAGGCATTTCAAATATAGGTGCCGATAGGCATTCCAGATATGGTTGCCGATAGGCATTTAAAATATAGGTGCTGATAGGCATTTCAGATGTAGTTTCCGATAGGCATTTCAAAAATAGGTGTCGATAGGCATTTCAGATATAGGTGTCGATAGGCATTTCAGATATAGGTGTCGATAGGCATTTCAGATATAGATGTCGATAGGCATTTCAGATATAGGTGTCGATAGGCATTTCAGATATAGGTGTCGATAGGCATTTCAGATATAGGTGTCGATAGGCATTTCAGATATAGGTGTCGATAGGCATTTCAGATATAGGTGCCGATAGGCATTTCAGATATAGTTGCCGATTGGCACTTTAAAAATAGGTGCCGATAGGCATTTCAGATATAGAAGCAGATAGGCATTTCAAATATAGGTGCCGATAGGCATTCCAGATATGGTTGCCGATAGGCATTTCAAATATAGGTGCTGATAGGCATTTCAGATGTAGTTTCCGATAGGCATTTCAAAAATAGGTGTCGATAGGCATTTCAGATATAGGTGTCGATAGGCATTTCAGATATAGGTGTCGATAGGCATTTCAGATATAGGTGTCGATAGGCATTTCAGATATAGGTGTCGATAGGCATTTCAGATATAGGTGTCGATAGGCATTTCAGATATAGGTGTCGATAGGCATTTCAGATATAGGTGTCGATAGGCATTTCAGATATAGGTGTCGATAGGCATTTCAGATATAGGTGCCGATAGGCATTTCAGATATAGTTGCCGATTGGCATTTTAAAAATAGGTGCCGATAGGCATTTCAGATATAGAAGCCGATAGGCATTTCAAATATAGGTGCCGATAGGCATTCCAGATATGGTTGCCGATAGACATTTCAAATATAGGTGCTGATAGGCATTTCAGATGTAGTTTCCGATAGGCATTTCAAAAATAGGTGTCGATAGGCATTTCAGATATAGGTGTCGATAGGCATTTCAGATATAGGTGTCGATAGGCATTTCAGATATAGGTGTCGATAGACATTTCAGATATAGGTGTCGATTTGCATTTCAGATATAGGTGTCGATAGGCATTTCAGATATAGCTGTCGATAGGCATTTCAGATATAGGTGTCGATAGGCATTTCAGATATAGGTGCCGATAGGCATTTCAGATATAGTTGCCGATTGGCATTTTAAAAATAGGTGCCGATAGGCATTTCAGATATAGAAGCCGATAGGCATTTCAAATATAGGTGCCGATAGGCATTCCAGATATGGTTGCCGATAGGCATTTCAAATATAGGTGCTGATAGGCATTTCAGATGTAGTTTCCGATAGGCATTTCAAAAATAGGTGTCGATAGGCATTTCAGATATAGGTGTCGATAGGCATTTCAGATAAAGGTGTCGATAGGCATTTCAGATATAGGTGTCGATAAGCATTTCAGATATTGGTGTCGATAGGCATTTCAGATATAGGTGTCGATAGGCATTTCAGATATAGGTGTCGATAGGCATTTCAGATATAGGTGTCGATAGGCATTTCAGATATAGGTGTCGATAGGCATTTCAGATATAGGTGTCGATAGGCATTTCAGATATAGGTGTCGATAGGCATTTCAGATATAAGTGTCGATAGGCATTTCAGATATAGGATCCGATAGGCATTTCAGATATAGTTGCCGATTGGCATTTTAAAAATAGGTGCCGATAGGCATTTCAGATATAGAAGCCGATAGGCATTTCAAATATAGGTGCCGATAGGCATTCCAGATATGGTTGCCGATAGGCATTTCAAATATAGGTGCTGATAGGCATTTCAGATGTAGTTTCCGATAGGCATTTCAAAATAGTGGTCGATAGGCATTTCAGATATAGTGTCGATAGGCATTTCAGATATAAGTGTCGATAGGCATTTCAGATATAGGTGTCGATAGGCATTTCAGATATAGGTGTCGATAGGCATTTCAGATATAGGTGTCGATAGGCATTTCAGATATAGGTGTCGATAGGCATTTCAGATATAGGTGTCGATAGGCATTTCAGATATAGGTGTCGATAGGCATTTCAGATATAGGTGTCGATACGGATTTCAGATATAGGTGTCGATAGGCATTTCAGATATAGGTGTCGATAGGCATTTCAGATATAGGTGTCGATAGGCATTTCAGATATAGGTGCCGATAGGCATTTCAGATATAGTTGCCGATTGGCATTTTAAAAATAGGTGCCGATAGGCATTTCAGATATAGAAGCCGATAGGCATTTCAAATATAGGTGCCGATAGGCATTCCAGATATGGTTGCCGATAGGCATTTCAAATATAGGTGCTGATAGGCATTTCAGATGTAGTTTCCGATAGGCATTTCAAAAATAGGTGTCGATAGGCATTTCAGATATATGTGTCGATAGGCATTTCAGAAATAGGTGTCGATAGGCATTTCAGATATAGGTGTCGATAGGCATTTCAGATATAGGTGTCGATAGGCATTTCAGATATAGGTGTCGATAGGCATTTCAGATATAGGTGTCGATAGGCATTTCAGATATAGGTGTCGATAGGCATTTCAGATATAGGTGCCGATAGGCATTTCAGATATAGTTGCCGATTGGCATTTTAAAAATAGGTGCCGATAGGCATTTCAGATATAGAAGCCGATAGGCATTTCAAATATAGGTGCCGATAGGCATTCCAGATATGGTTGCCGATAGGCATTTCAAATATAGGTGCTGATAGGCATTTCAGATGTAGTTTCCGATAGGCATTTCAAAAATAGGTGTCGATAGGCATTTCAGATATAGGTGTCGATAGGCCTTTCAGATATAGGTGTCGATAGGCATTTCAGATATAGGTGTCGATAGGCATTTCAGATATAGGTGTCGATAGGCATTTCAGATATAGGTGTCGATAGGCATTTCAGATATAGGTGTCGATAGGCATTTCAGATATAGGTGTCGATAGGCATTTCAGATATAGGTGCCGATAGGCATTTCAGATATATTTGCCGATCGGCATTTTAAAAATAGGTGCCGATAGGCATTTCAGATATAGAAGCCGATAGGCATTTCAAATATAGGTGCCGATAGGCATTCCAGATATGGTTGCCGATAGGCATTTCAAATATAGGTGCTGATAAGCATTTCAGATGTAGTTTCCGATAGGCATTTCAAAAATAGGTGTCGATAGGCATTTCAGATATAGGTGTCGATAGGCATTTCAGATATAGGTGTCGATAAGCATTTCAGATATAGGTGTCGATAGGCATTTCAGATATAGGTGTCGATAGGCATTTCAGATATAGGTGCCGATAGGCATTTCAGATATAGTTGCCGATTGGCATTTTAAAAATAGGTGCCGATAGCCATTTCAGATATAGAAGCCGATAGGCATTTCAAATATAGGTGCCGATAGGCATTCCAGATATGGTTGCCGATAGGCATTTCAAATATAGGTGCTGATAGGCATTTCAGATGTAGTTTCCGATAGGCATTTCAAAAATAGGTGTCGATAGGCATTTCAGATATAGGTGTCGATAGGCATTTCAGATATAGGTGTCGATAGGCATTTCAGATGTAGGTGTCGATAGGCATTTCAGATATAGGTGTCGATATGCATTTCAGATATAGGTGCCGATAGGCATTTCAGATATAGAAGCCGATAGGCATTTCAAATATAGGTGCCGATAGGCATTCCAGATATGGTTGCCGATAGGCATTTCAAATATAGGTGCTGATAGGCATTTCAGATGTAGTTTCCGATAGGCATTTCAAAAATAGGTGTCGATTGGCATTTCAGATATAGGTGTCGATAGGCATTTCAGATATTAGTGTCGATAGGCATTTCAGATATAGGTGTCGATAGGCATTTCAGATATAGGTGTCGATAGGCATTTCAGATATAGGTGCCGATAGGCATTTCAGATATAGTTGCCGATTGGCATTTTTAAAATAGGTGCCGATAGGCATTTTAGATATAGAAGCCGATAGGCATTTCAAATATAGGTGCCGATAGGCATTCCAGATATGGTTGCCGATAGGCATTTCAAATATAGGTGCTGATAGGCATTTCAGATGTAGTTTCCGATAGGCATTTCAAAAATAGGTGTCGATAGGCATTTCAGATATAGGTGTCGATAGGCATTTCAGATATAGGTGTCGATAGGCATTTCAGATATAGATGTCGATAGGCATTTCAGATATAGGTGTCGATAGGCATTTCAGATATAGGTGTCGATAGGCATTTCAGATATAGGTGTCGATAGGCATTTCAGATATAGGTGTCGATAGGCATTTCAGATATAGGTGCCGATAGGCATTTCAGATATAGTTGCCGATTGGCATTTTAGAAATAGGTGCCGATAGGCATTTCAGATATAGAAGCAGATAGGCATTTCAAATATAGGTGCCGATAGGCATTCCAGATATGGTTGCCGATAGGCATTTCAAATATAGGTGCTGATAGGCATTTCAGATGTAGTTTCCGATAGGCATTTCAAAAATAGGTGTCGATAGGCATTTCAGATATAGGTGTCGATAGGCATTTCAGATAAAGGTGTCGATAGGCATTTCAGATATAGGTGTCGATAGGCATTTCAGATATAGGTGTCGATAGGCATTTCAGATATAGGTGTCGATAGGCATTTCAGATATAGGTGTCGATAGGCATTTCAGATATAGGTGTCGATAGGCATTTCAGATATAGGTGCCGATAGGCATTTCAGATATAGTTGCCGATTGGCATTTTAAAAATAGGTGCCGATAGGCATTTCAGATATAGAAGCCGATAGGCATTTCAAATATAGGTGCCGATAGGCATTCCAGATATGGTTGCCGATAGACATTTCAAATATAGGTGCTGATAGGCATTTCAGATGTAGTTTCCGATAGGCATTTCAAAAATAGGTGTCGATAGGCATTTCAGATATAGGTGTCGATAGGCATTTCAGATATAGGTGTCGATAGGCATTTCAGATATAGGTTGGATAGGCATTTCAGATATAGGTGTCGATTTGCATTTCAGATATAGGTGTCGATAGGCATTTCAGATATAGGTGTCGATAGGCATTTCAGATATAGGTGTCGATAGGCATTTCAGATATAGGTGCAGATAGGCATTTCAGATATAGTTGCCGATTGGCATTTTGAAAATAGGTGCCGATAGGCATTTCAGATATAGAAGCCGATAGGCATTTCAAATATAGGTGCCGATAGGCATTCCAGATATGGTTGCCGATAGGCATTTCAAATATAGGTGCTGATAGGCATTTCAGATGTAGTTTCCGATAGGCATTTCAAAAATAGGTGTCGATAGGCATTTCAGATATAGGTGTCGATAGGCATTTCAGATAAAGGTGTCGATAGGCATTTCAGATATAGGTGTCGATAAGCATTTCAGATATAGGTGTCGATAGGCATTTCAGATATAGGTGTCGATAGGCATTTCAGATATAGGTGTCGATAGGCATTTCAGATATAGGTGTCGATAGGCATTTCAGATATAGGTGTCGATAGGCATTTCAGATATAGGTGTCGATAGGCATTTCAGATATAGGTGTCGATAGGCATTTCAGATATATGTGTCGATAGGCATTTCAGATATAGGATCCGATAGGCATTTCAGATATAGTTGCCGGTTGGCATTTTAAAAATAGGTGCCGATAGGCATTTCAGATATAGAAGCCGATAGGCATTTCAAATATAGGTGCCGGTAGGCATTCCAGATATGGTTGCCGATAGGCATTTCAAATATAGGTGCTGATAGGCATTTCAGATGTAGTTTCCGATAGGCATTTCAAAAATAGGTGTCGATAGGCATTTCAGATATAGGTGTAGATAGGCATTTCAGATATAGGTGTCGATAGGCATTTCAGATATAGGTGTCGATAGGCATTTCAGATATAGGTGTCGATAGGCATTTCAGATATAGGTGTCGATAGGCATATCAGATATAGGTGTCGATAGGCATTTCAGATATAGGTGTCGATAGGCATTTCAGATCTAGGTGCCGATAGGTATTTCAGATAAAGTTGCCGATTGGCATTTTAAAAATAGGTGCCGATAGGCATTTCAGATATAGAAGCCGATAGGCATTTCAAATATAGGTGCCGATAGGCATTCCAGATATGGTTGTGAATAGGCATTTCAAATATAGGTGCTGATGGGCATTTCAGATGTAGTTTCCGATAGGCATTTCAAAAATAGGTGTCGATAGGCAATTCAGATATAGGTGTCGATAGGCATTTCAGATATAGGTGTCGATAGGCATTTCAGATATAGGTGTCGATAGGCATTTCAGATATAGGTGTCGATAGGCATTTCAGATATAGGTGTCGATAGGCATTTCAGATATAGGTGTCGATAGGCATTTCAGATATAGGTGCCGATAGGCATTTCAGATATAGTTGCCGATTGGCATTTTAAAAATAGGTGCCGATAGGCATTTTAAATATAGAAGCCGATAGGCATTTCAAATATAGGTGCCGATAGGCATTCCAGATATGGTTGCCGATAGGCATTTCAAATATAGGTGCTGATAGGCATTTCAGATGTAGTTTCCGATAGGCATTTCAAAAATAGGTCGATAGGCATTTCAGATATAGGTGTCGATAGGCATTTCAGATATAGGTGTCGATAGGCATTTCAGATATAGGTGTCGATAGGCATTTCAGATATAGGTGTCGATAGGCATTTCAGATATAGGTGTCGATAGGCATTTCAGATATAGGTTGTCGATAGGCATTTCAGATATAGGTGTCGATAGGCATTTCAGATATAGGTGCCAATAGGCATTTCAGATATAGTTGCCGATTGGCATTTTAAAAATAGGTGCCGATAGGCATTTCAGATATAGAAGCCGATAGGCATTTCAAATATAGGTGCCGATAGGCATTCCAGATATGGTTGCCGATAGGCATTTCAAATATAGGTGCTGATAGGCATTTCAGATGTAGTTTCCGATAGGCATTTCAAAAATAGGTGTCGATAGGCATTTCAGATATAGGTGTCGATAGGCATTTCAGATATAGGTGTCGATAGGCATTTCAGATATAGGTGTCGATAGGCATTTCAGATATAGGTGTCGATAGGCATTTCAGATATAGGTGTCGATAGGCATTTCAGATATAGTTGCCGATTGGCATTTTAAAAATAGGTGCCGATAGGCATTTCAGATATAGAAGCCGATAGGCATTTCAAATATAGGTGCCGATAGGCATTCCAGATATGGTTGCCGATAGGCATTTCAAATATAGGTGCTGATAGGCATTTCAGATGTAGTTTCCGATAGGCATTTCAAAAATAGGTGTCGATAGGCATTTCAGATATAGGTGTCGATAGGCATTTCAGACATAGGTGTCGATAGGCATTTCAGATATAGGTGTCGATAGGCATTTCAGATATAGGTGTCGATAGGCATTTCAGATATAGGTGTCGATAGGCATTTCAGATATAGGTGTCGATAGGCATTTCAGATATAGGTGTCGATAGGCATTTCAGATATAGGTGTCGATAGGCATTTCAGATATAGGTGTCGATAGGCATTTCAGATATAGGTGTCGATAGGCATTTCAGATATAGGTGTCGATAGGCATTTCAGACATAGGTGCCGATAGGCATTTCAGATATAGTTGCCGATTGGCATTTTAAAAATAGGTGCCGATAGGCATTTCAGATATAGAAGCCGATAGGCATTTCAAATATAGGTGCCGATAGGCATTCCAGATATGGTTGCCGATAGGCATTTCAAATATAGGTGCTGATAGGCATTTCAGATGTAGTTTCCGATAGGCATTTCAAAAATAGGTGTCGATAGGCATTTCAGATATAGGTGTCGAGAGGCATTTCAGATATAGGTGTCGATAGGCATTTCAGATATAGGTGTCGATAGGCATTTCAGATATAGGTGTCGATAGGCATTTCAGATAGAGGTGTCGATAGGCATTTCAGATATAGGTGTCAATAGGCATTTCAGATATAGGTGCCGATAGGCATTTCAGATATAGTTGCCGATTGGCATTTTAAAAATAGGTGCCGATAGGCATTTCAGATATAGAAGCCGATAGGCATTTCAAATATAGGTGCCGATAGGCATTCCAGATATGGTTGCCGATAGGCATTTCAGATATAGGTGCTGATAGGCATTTCAGATGTAGTTTCCGATAGGCATTTCAAAAATAGGTGTCGATAGGCATTTCAAAAATAGGTGTCGATAGGCATTTCAGATATAGGTGTCGATAGGTATTTCAGATATAGGTGTCGATAGGCATTTCAGATATAGGTGTCGATAGGCATTTCAGATATAGGTGTCGATAGGCATTTCAGATATAGGTGTCGATAGGCATTTCAGATATAGGTGCCGATAGGCATTTCAGATATAGTTGCCGATTGGCATTTTAAAAATAGGTGCCGATAGGCATTTCAGATATAGAAGCCGATAGGCATTTCAAATATAGGTGCCGATAGGCATTCCAGATATGGTTGCCGATAGGCATTTCAAATATAGGTGCTGATAGGCATTTCAGATGTAGTTTCCGATAGGCATTTCAAAAATAGGTGTCGATAGGCATTTCAGATATAGGTGTCGATAGGCCTTTCAGATATAGGTGTCGATAGGCATTTCAGATATAGGTGTCGATAGGCATTTCAGATATAGGTGTCGATAGGCATTTCAGATATAGGTGTCGATAGGCATTTCAGATATAGGTGTCGATAGGCATTTCAGATATAGGTGTCGATAGGCATTTCAGATATAGGTGTCGATAGGCATTTCAGATATAGGTGTCGATAGGCATTTCAGATCTAGGTGTCGATAGGCATTTCAGATATAGGTGTCGATAGGCATTTCAGATATAGGTGTCGATAGGCATTTCAGATATAGGTGTCGATAGGCATTTCAGATATAGGTGTCGATAGGCATTTCAGATATAGGTGTCGATAGGCATTTCAGATATAGGTGTCGATAGGCATTTCAAATATAGGTGTCGATAGGCATTTCAGATATAGGTGTCGATAGGCATTTCAGATATAGGTGTCGATAGGCATTTCAGATATAGGTGCCGATAGGCATTTCAGATATAGTTGCCGATTGGCATTTTAAAAATAGGTGCCGATAGGCATTTTAGATATAGAAGCCGATAGGCATTTCAAATATAGGTGCCGATAGGCATACCAGATATGGTTGCCGATAGGCATTTCAAATATAGGTGCTGATAAGCATTTCAGATGTAGTTTCCGATAGGCATTTCAAAAATAGGTGTCAATAGGCATTTCAGATATAGGTGTCGATAAGCATTTCAGATCTAGGTGTCGATAAGCATTTCAGATATAGGTGTCGATAGGCATTTCAGATATAGGTGTCGATAGGCATTTCAGATATAGGTGCCGATAGGCATTTCAGATATAGTTGCCGATTGGCATTTTAAAATAGGTGCCGATAGGCATTTCAGATATAGAAGCCGATAGGCATTTCAAATATAGGTGCCGATAGGCATTCCAGATATGGTTGCCGATAGGCATTTCAAATATAGGTGCTGATAAGCATTTCAGATGTAGTTTCCGATAGGCATTTCAAAAATAGGTGTCGATAGGCATTTCAGATATAGGTGTCGATAGGCATTTCAGATATAGGTGTCGATAGGCATTTCAGATATAGGTGTCGATAGGCATTTCAGATATAGGTGTCGATAGGCATTTCAGATATAGGTGTCGATAGGCATTTCAGATATAGGTGTCGATAGGCATTTCAGATATAGGTGCCGATAGGCATTTCAGATATAGTTGCCGATTGGCATTTTAAAAATAGGTGCCGATAGGCATTTCAGATATAGAAGCCGATAGGCATTTCAAATATAGGTGCCGATAGGCATTCCAGATATGGTTGCCGATAGGCATTTCAAATATAGGTGCTGATAGGCATTTTAGATGTAGTTTCCGATAGGCATTTCAAAAATAGGTGTCGTTAGGCATTTCAGATATAGGTGTCGATAGGCATTTCAGATATAGGTGTCGATAGGCATTTCAGATATAGGTGTCGATAGGCATTTCAGATATAGGTGTCGATAGGGATTTCAGATATAGGTGTCGATAGCCATTTCAGATATAGGTGTCGATAGGCATTTCAGATATAGGTGTCGATAGGCATTTCAGATATAGGTGCCGATAGGCATTTCAGATATAGTTGCCGATTGGCATTTTAAAAATAGGTGCCGATAGGCATTTCAGATATAGAAGCCGATAGGCAT